>JARFJB010000832.1:0-45000 GCA_036346205.1 Vesta saturnalis
GAACACAGACACAGACACACAGACACACAGACACAGACACACAGACACACAGACAACAAACCACAGACAACAAACAACACACAGAAACACACAGACACAAGACACAAGAACACAGAAAACACAGACACACAGAACACAGACACAAACAAGACAACAAAACACACAGCCAAACACAAACACACAGAACACAGAACACAGACACAGACACACAGACACACAGAACACACAGGACACAGACACACAGACACAAGAACACAGACACACAAACACAGACCACAACACAGAACACAGACACACAGAACACAGACACACAGAAACACAGACACAGACACACAGACACAGACACACAGACACACAGACACACATTCACAAGACACACAACACAAGACACAAGACACAAGAACACAGACACACAGCACACAGACATAGAAACAACACACCACACACACACAAAACACACAACACACACCAAACACAACACAACACACAACACACACACACACAGACACACAGACACAGATACAAAGACACACAGAAACAGACACACAGACAACAGGCACCCAGACACACAGACACACAGACACACAGACACACAGACACACGACACGACACAGACACAAACACAGACAAGACACACAAACAACAACACACACAGACACAGACACACAGACACAACACACAGACACACAGACACACAGACACACACAAGACACACAGACACACGACACAGGAACACAGAACACACACACAACACACAGACACACAGACACACAGACACAAGAACACAGACACAAACACACAGACCACAGACACACAACACACAGACACACAGACACACAGACAAACAGACAACAGAACACAGCACACAACACAACACACAACAACAACAACAACAAAAAAAAGAACACAAACACAGACACAAGAACACAGACAAGACACAAGACACAAGACACACAACACACAGACACAGACACACAGACACACAGACAACAAACACAGACACACAGACACAGACACACAGAACAAAGACACACAGACACAAGACACAGACACAAACACAAACACAGACACACAACAACAGACACAAGACACACAGCACACAGACACAAACACACAACAACAACAAACCACCCCCCCAGACCAGGGGCCCCCCCCCCAAACAAACACAAACACAGACACAAAACCAAGACAACAGACACACAGACACACAGACACACAGACAACAGACACAAAACACAGACACAAGACACAGACCACAGACACAAACAACAACACACACAGAACACAGACACAACACAGAACACAGACACAAGAACAACACAGACACACAGACACAAACACAACACACAGACAAAACACAGAACACAGACACACAGACACACAGACACAAACAACACAAAAAAAAGCCCCCAAAAAAAACAAAGACACACAGACACAAACCAAGACCAAAAACAAGACACAAACACAAACACAACAACAAACAACAACAACAAACAAACACAAACACAAACACAAGACACACAAAACAGACACACAGACACAAGACACAGACACACAACAAACACAGACAACCAGACACACAGAAAAACACAAAACCCACCAAAACAAACCAGACACAAAACAAGAACCACAGACACACAGACACACAGGAAAAACACAGACAACAACCCCCAACACACAGAAAAACACCAAGACACAAAACCCAACAACCAAACCACAACAACCCAACACAGACAAAAAACAACAACAACAACAAACACAAAAAAAACAACACAGACACACAAACACACAACCAACACAGACAAAGACACACAGACCCAAAAAAAACAACCAGAAAAACAGACACAAGACACAACAAAAAACAACAGACACAGAAAAAACCCCCACACAGACACAAACCCAAAGAAACAACACAAAAAACCCCACAGACAACAGAACACAACACACAGACACACAGACACAAACACAGAACACAGACACAAACACACAGACACACAGACACAGACACACAGACAACCAACAACAACAACAACAACAACAAACACAAACACAACAGAACACAGACACACAACACAGACACAGACACACGGACACAAGAACACAGACACACAGACCCCCCAAAAAAAAACAAAAAAAAAAAAAAACAACAAACACAAACACACAGACACAAGACACAGAAAAACCAAAACAACAGAAACAGACACAAACACAGACACAAACCAAGAACAAACCAAGACACACAGACACAAAAAACAGAACAAGAACACACCACAGACCCAAAACCCAAAAACAGGAAAAAACAGACACAAACACAGAACACAGACAAGACACAAACAACAACAACAACAACAACACAAACCAACAAACACAAACACAGAAACCCAAACACAGACACAAACACACAAACACAACACAAACAAGACACAGACACAAAACACAAACACCCGACACACGACACAAGACACAAACACAGACACACAACACAAGACACACAGAACACAGACACAGAACAAAACCACAAAAAGACAAAAAAACCCCAGACAAACAAACCCAGACACACAGACACAAAAACACAGACACACAGAACCAAAACACAGACACACAGACACAGAACAAGACACACAACACAACACACAGACACAAACAAAAACACAGACCACAGACACAGAACACAAACACAGACAACAGACCAACAGACAACAGACACAGACAAACAACAAGACACAAAAAAACCCCCAACACACAACACACAACACAAACACACAGACAAACACAACACACAACACACAACACACAACACACAACACAGAACACAGAACACAGACACAAGACACAAGACACACAGACACACAAACACAGACACAAACACACAGACAAACAGACACAAACACAGACACCAACAGACAAACACAACACACAGAACAGACACAAACACAACACACAACACACAAACAAGACACACAACACACAACACAACACACAACACACAGAACACAGACACACAGAAAACACAAAAACCAACAAAACAACAAAACCCAGACACACAGACACAGACCAAACAACAAACCACACCAGACACCAAACACAACACCAAACAAAACCAACAGAACACAGAACACAGACAACCAACAACAACAAAGACACACAGAACACAGACACCAAAACACAAACACACGACACAAGACACACAAAAACACAAACACCCCCCCAAACAAAACACAAGACACACAGAACACAGAACACAGCAAAAAACACAACAAGGCAACAACAACAACCAAAAAACAACAACAACAACAACAAAAAACACAACAAAACAAAACAAAACAGACACACAGAACACAGAACACACACCAAACACACAACACACAGAACACAGACACAACACAAACACAGACACACAGACACACAGACACACAGACACAGGAAAACACAAGACACACAGACACACAGACACACAAACACAGACACACAGACAAAGACAACAAAACACAGACACACAGACACAACACAAACAACAGACACAAAACCCCGGCCCAACACAACAAGAACACAGCACACGACCCCCCAAAAAAAACAAACACAAACAAAACAACAACAACAACAACAACAGACACACAGACCAACAAACACAGACACAAACACAACAGACACACAGACAAACACAGACACACAGACACACAGACACAAGACACACAGACACACAACAGACACACAGACACAAACAACACAGACACAAACAACACAGACACACAGACACACAGACACAAGACACACAAACACAGACACACAGACACACAGAACACAGACAACAGACCACAAACAGACACAGAACACAACACAAAAAACCCCAACAAAAAACACACAGACCCCAAAAAACAAAAAGGACACACAGACACAAGACCAACACAACAACACACAGACACACAGGCACAAACCGGAAAAAACAGAACAAGGAAAAACACAGAACAAGAACACAGACACAAAAACAAACACAAACACAAACACAAACAAGACACACAGAAACAACACCAAAAACCCAAAAACCACAGACACAGACACAAAGACACCAAACAAAACCCACGAACAACACACAGACACAAACACACAACACACAGACACCCCAAAAAACACACAGACACAAAACAAAACAACACAGACACACAGAACCACAAACACAAACCAAACACAACAAACACAGACACACAGACACAAACACAACACACAGAAAAAACCCCCAACAACAACAAAACACAGAACCAAAACAACACAACACACAGACACAAGACAACAACACAGACACAAACACAAACCAAGACCAAACAAGACCAACAAACAAAACAACACAGACAAACAGACACACAGACCACAGACCAACCAAGAACACAAACACACAGAACACAGAACACAGAACAAGAACACAGAACACAGAACACAGAACCAAAAACCAAACACAGACACACAGACACACAGAACACAGACACACAGACACAACACAAGAACACAGACACAGACACACAGACACACAGAACACAGACAACCAGACACACAGACACACAAAACAAGACACAACACAAAAAAAACACAAACAAAACAACAACACACAGACACACAAGACACACAGAACACAGACCACAACACACAGACACAAGACACACAGACACACAGACACACAGACACAAGACACACAGACACACAGACACAACCAAAGACACACAGACCCAAACACAAGACACAAACAAGAACACAGACACACAGACACACAGACACAAAAAAAAAAAAAAAAAAAGACACACAGACACACAGACACACAAACACAGACAACAGACAAAACAGACACAAGACACACAGACACACAGACACAAAAAAAACCCCCAAAACACAAAACAAGACACCCCACAGACACAAACCCAACACAAGACCCCAGAAAAAAAACCCCCACAAAAAAACACAGACACACAGAACCAAGAAAAAAAAACAACAAAACAACAACCAACAACACCACAGACACAAGACCACAGACACAAACAAACCACAGAACACAGGCCCCAACAAACCAAAAAACACAACAAAAAACAAAAACAAAAAACCAAACACAACAAAAACACAAACAAACACACAGACACACAGACACACGACACAAGACACAAAAAACAGCACACAGAACACAGAAAACAACCAAACAACAAACACAGACACACAGACACACAAAACACGAAAAAAAACAGAACAAAACACAAACACAGAAAACAACAGAACCCCCCCCCCCCCCCAAAAAAAAAAAAAAAAAAAAAAACACACAGACAAAAACAAAACAACCACAGACAAACAACACAGACACACAGACACACAGACACACAGACACAAGACAAAAAAGACACACAGCACACAGACACACAGACACACAACACAAAAAAACACAGACACAGACACACAGACAACAGACACAGACACACAAACAACACCCCAAAAGAACACAACACAAAAAGACACACAGGGCCCCACACAGAAAAGAAAACAAACACAAACCAACACACAAACAAACCCAAACACACAACACAGACACAACAAACACAACAACACAACACAAAAAAACACAAAAACCACAGACACAAACAAACCAAACACAGGAAAAACACAAAGGACACACAACACACCAAACCAGACACACAGACACACAGACACAAGACACACAGAACCCAAACACAGACACACAGACACACAGAAACACCCAAAGACACACAGACACAAAACCCAAAAAGACAAACACACAGACACACAGACACACAGAAACCCCAAAACCCAAAAAGAACACAGACACAAGACACACAGACACACAAGACACAGACACAAACAAAGACACAAGAACCACAAACAAACACAAACAACAACAACCAACAAAAACCCAAACACAGACAACAGACAACAGAACAACACAGAACACAGACACACAGACACAAGACACAGACACAAGACACACAGACAAAACCCACAGACACACAGACACACAGACACACAGAACCAAACACAGAACCAAACACAGAACACAGACACAAAACACAGACACACAGACACAACAAACAAAACCAAGACACACAGACACACAGACACCAAAACCAGACACACAGACACAAACCAAACACAGACACACAGACACACAAACACAGGACACAGACACAAACACAAACCCAAAACAAAGAAACCCAAACACAAACAAAAAAACACAGACACACAGAAACCCAACAACAACACAAGACACAAACACACAACACACAGACACAAACAAAAAAAAAGACACACAGACACAAGACCCAAAACACACAGACACACAGACACAAACAAGACCACAGACACACAGACACACAGACACAAACAACAACACAAACACAAACAAAACAACAACCAACAACAACAAAGACACCAAACAACAAAGACAAGACACCCGGACACAGACACACAAAAACCCACAGCACACAGACCAAACCAAACACAGGCACAAACCAACAAAACAGAACACAACAGACACACAGACAAAACACAAACACAAACACAGACACACAGACACACAAACACAGACACACAGAACACAGACAAACAACACGACACAGACACAAACAGAAACACAAACACAGAACAACACAGACAACACAGACACAGAAACAAACACAGACAAAAACACACAGACACAAACACAAAACCAGACACAAACCAGACCAAACAGACACACAGACACACAGACAAAGACACCGACACAAACCACAACACCAGACACACAAACACAACACACAAAAAACAAACCAAGACACAAGACAAAAAAACAACAAACAAGACACACAGACACAAACACAGACACACAGACCAAGACACCAAGACACACGAAACAAAACACAGACACACAGACACACAGACACAACAAACAACGACACACAACACAAGACACACAAAACAAACACAGACCAACAACAAGACACACAGACAACCCAAACACAGACACACAGACACAGAACAAACCCCAAAACAGACACACAGACCAAAACCCAACAACACAACACAACAAACACACAGACACAAGACACAAACACAGACAAACACAACAACCAAAACCCAGAAAACCCAAACCAACAACACACAACACAGACCAAACACAGAAACACAGACAAAAAGACACACAGACACCCAAAACAGACACACAGACACACAGACACACAGACACCAGACACAACAAACACAGACACACAAACACAACACAACAACAACACACAGACACACAACCAACAGAACACAGACACAGAAAAAACCAAACAACAAACACAACACACAACAACAAAACAACACGACACACAGCCAAGAACAAACCACAGAAACCAAACAAAACACACAGACACACAGACAAACAGACACACAGACCAAAACACCAAGACACACAGACACACAACACAGACACAAACCCAAGCACACAGACACAAGACACACAGACACAACAAAAAACACAGAACACAGACACAAACACACAACCAACAGACACACAGACACACAGACACAGACACACAGACACACAGAACAACCAACAGAACCACAGACACCAAGACACAAGACACACAGACACAAACACAGACACAAACAAACACACAGACACAAACACACAGAAACACCCAAACACAGACACAGAACAAAAAGACACACAGACACACAGACACACAGACACACCAAAACAACACAACACAAACAACACAGACACACAGACACACAGACACACAGAACACAAAAACCCCACAGCACCGAAAAACCCCACAAAACGAACACAGACACACAAAACCAAACACAAAACACAGACACCAACACCAGAACCAGACAAACAGACACACAGACCACAGCGCCAGCACACAACACACAAACACAGACACAAACACACGACACACGACACAAACACAGACACAAGACACACAACCACAGACACAACACAAAACAGACACAAACAACACACAGAAACAGACCAAAACACAGACACAACACAAACCAGACACACAGACACAAAAACACAAACAAGACACACAGACACAAGAACACAGACACACAACACAGACCACAGACACACAGACCCAAACACAAACACAAGAACACAGACACCAACACCAAGACACACAGACACAGACAACAGACACACAACACACAACAAAACACAGACACACAGACACATAAAAAAAAAAAACAGACACAAAAAAACCACAGACACAAAACACAGACACAAACACACAGACACAAGAACAAGACACACAGACACACAACACACAGACACAAACAAACACAAACACACAACACACAGACAACAAACAACAAACACAGACACAAGACACAAGAACCACAGACACACAGACACACAGACACAGACACAACAAACAACAAACCAAACCACAGAAAAACACAGAACCCACAACCAAAACACAGACACACAGCACACAGACAACAGACACAAGACAACAGACACAGAACCACAAACCAGACACACAACAACAGACAAGACACAAGACACAAGAACACAGAACACAAACACAGAAACACAGAAAACAGACACACAACACACAGAACACAGACACAGAACACAACAACCAGACACAAGAGTGTGCGTGTGCGTGTGCGTTGCGTGTGCGTGTGCGTGTGCGTGTGCGTGTGCGTGTGCGTGTGCGTGTGCGTGTGCGTGTGCGTGTGCGTGTGCGTGTGCGTGTGCGTGTGCGTGTGCGTGTGCGTGTGCGTGTGCGTGTGCGTGTGCGTGTGCGTGTGCGTGTGCGTGTGCGTGTGCGTGTGCGTGTGCGTGTGCGTGTGAGTGTGCGTGTGCGTGTGCGTGTGCGTGTGCGTGTGCGTGTGCGTGTGCGTGTGCGTGTGCGTGTGCGTGTGCGTGTGCGTGTGCGTGTGCGTGTGCGTGTGTGTGTGAATGGGATAGATTTAATAAACGAGAAATTAACGATTGTAGGTTTTCCTCTTGTCTAGTGAAATTATATGGTTTCTGTTCTCACCAGGTGGGAGGCATGTGTACACCATACCTGCCGGGGAGGTACCATCACCCTTACCATGGGCTCCTTAATATTGGGTGTCCGATTTTCTGAGCTCGGTGAAGGCTACCGGTAACCTTTTCTTCGTCCTTAATTTATTCTCATCCTTATTCTACCTTCTCGCTCACGCTGTCTTTCTATCGGGTTGAAAAGTCAAAATTAAAATTTACAGAAGGGATGACCATGGTTTCTAGGGTAATAAATATCGGACGTAGAATCTTGCCCCATTCGGATTCCAGGGAGGGAAGGGCCCAAGAGACCTCGGTCATCGAAGGTATCAGGTCTAATCTTAATGCTGTTCACCAATACCTTAAACAATTACAGACTGACGTTTTGCTTCTAACTGAAGCACAAGTCTCCTCTGATAGTTCCGATTCACCTGACTTGCAACATCCCCAATACAACTATCACTCCAACTTTCGATATAAAGGAGGCGTATGTGCCTGTATCAAGCACAGTATTGTTTGCAAGAGGATTTATTCCTTGGAAAATAAATTTTTGAAATTTTACTATTTTATTTATAGGTCTCCTAATGACAGTAACTTTCTAGACTTCTTCAAGTACCTTAGTATGAAAGTTGCCTATCTTCCGTCTCAGTTTCCATCTTGGGATATATCAATTTTAGGAAATTTCAATGTTCATAACTCTAATTGGCTTCAATTTCCATCTACTACTAATCCAGCTAGTCACAGTGCAGAAACATTTGCTATTGCTTGTGATCTCACACAAATGATTTCTGAACCCACAAGAATCCCTCAGTACCCTAGCCATACTCCAGATCTTCTGGATCTCTTTCTTACATCAAACTCTATTGGTTATAAATGTTCCGTTCTTTCCAATCTAGGTCTATCTGGGCATTGTCTAATAGAAATAACTTCTACTGTCCCTAATTCCTCTGTTGTTCGCAACATTAATAGAACCTTGTGGTGTTTTAAGCCAGCTAGATGAAGTGATTTACGAGACTTCATACAAGCTTTCCACAGCGTGACTATTGTTTTAAGTCGTCCACTGCTACCCAATACGCGGTCTATATCGTCGATCGTATTCAAAAGAAGGCGGTTAGGTTTATAAATGACCCGTCCTTAACTTCTAACATACAGTCCTTTGAGCATAGAAAAATCGTTTCAGTTTTTTCTTTGTATTATCGGTATCATAATGACTATTGCGCTGCTGAATTATATTATTTGATACCATCTCGGGCTACCTTTCCTAGGAATACTCGGTTCGCTCACTCACATCATCAGTATGCAGTACCTATCTCCACCTGTACCAAATGGGCGCAATCCGCATTCATCTACACGGCTTCTAAGCTCTGGAATAATCTCCCTAGTTCCTGTTTTCCTCTCACTTATCATAAGAAAATTTAAGGTACCTGTTCATAGACATCCCTTGGCAATTCAATGTCTCTCAATCCATCCTCCTAAGTGCTCCTGAGTGCTTTAGCACGACAGGCCAAATTTAGCTTGCATTATTAAAAAAAACAGAGTATCTTACCTTGTATTAATAATATTTAAAAAAAAAGATTTCCATTAAGAATACTATATCTGCATTGGGATTAATAACATTCAAAGTGTATTTACTGGTAGAAATTAGGATTTGATAATTATTTACTTTAAAGTCACTTATTTCCTACAGGATTATAAAGATAGAACAAAATCTGTAAATATATTTATACATATTCGTTCATATGCTTCAAAAATCTTCATTCGATGTTAGGTAAGTATATTATTTCTTAAATAAGCCATATTTCCAAATTGTCCTCCGTAGGAATCCCTTTTACAGCAATGCTTAGATCGAGTCGTACACAGATTATACTAATACAGACACGAAATCGTATTTAAGTAAATACGCACTCAACGTTACCCTACCTTAATCACAGTTTTGACAGATATCCTTTATTTGATTGCATTTACTAATCTTTATTACAGATCTATTATTTCATATGAACCTATAGCATACTAGGGAGACAAAATGGTAATGCTAATCTGGTTTAGTCAAGCTCTAGAAGGAGTTTTTTTCGCCCTGTCTTGACGCACAGGTTTTGTGGAACATCAGAACTGGCTCATTTCTCAACCTATCCACCCAGATATCATTTAGCAAAGTATGCCATTTCAAATAAGCCTAACGTTGAAACGCCAGTACTGAAAGAGGACACCCCACACAGTACTTTTGAGCCTTACAGCATCATGCACGCACCGTTGTGGCCGACCTTTTGTTTCTCCGTATCTTGAGGGAAAACATTAAACTCCAAAGGGAGTTTAAAGGATTGCGTATTTTCGGTACTGAGGTACAACACGAGCATGGTCAGTGAGACGAGTTGCCCTCAGTTCTTGATCGTGCGACGTTTACCGGAAAGTAACTTCAAAAAAGTGAGTAAGTTCATTTACTAATAAGTAAATGTATTTACAGTTTTACACATGAAACATAAAGAGTCAAGAAGGTTTAGGATAGGATTTTGGTAGACACCGAATCTAAAAAGTCAATCACAAGCGCTGCAACAGTTTGAAAAGTATAAGTGAAGGTCCTCCTTGGCAGTAAGGTTCAAGAAAAAAGCGTTAATTCAGGATATATTTTCATATCATATCTCTATTAAAACCATCATTTCCAATACCTACTAGAATAACGCAATGGCAAGAAAAAAATAATAAATAAAGACAATTGGGATAAGTAGAAGGAGATTTCCTCCAGGTCCAGGAGAAATTTAAGTTATGCTTTTTTTAATAGAACATATTTCGGTACAGCTTTTTAAGCATATCTACAACATATGGCTTATCTAAAGTACACAGAACATTTTCAAATACAATAGCATCTTTTCGTGGAAATTGAAGAAATTTGCACACCCTGTAGTTTTTTCAAGTAAAAGCTTTTATAATTTTATAATACGGCCTTTAACTGTTAAATAAATAAATTAAATAAACCGTCACCCGTTTCAATAATTTAACTAAAGCGCATTCAACGTCGTATATATATATATATATATATATATATATATATATATATATATATATATATATATATATATACAATTTAGGATGTTAATAATTAAAAATGTTAATAATGGTTAAATATCAAAATAATAATAATAATAATATATTTGTAGGGGATAGGATTCAAGGTTTAGTGGGAAGTTATTATTTGTTCTTTCTTATATATCATGTGGATTGCGCTTTATAAAAAATATCGTATATGAAAAATGTATCTGAACAAAATTTATACTTTAACGCATGCGTTATAACCTTACTGAATACAATTGTCAAAAAAATGTCAGATTTGTTATATAGTGACTTGTTGAATTAAGATTTTAATTATCACTGGATAATTGAAAGTTAAAATTTTGGAATGAACTAAATTTCTGCTTATTTTGCAGGTGTTTACACAAGTATTACATAAACATTTACACCTATACATAAAACAAATAATAATTGCAGGAAAATAACACAAATAAGAACACGATAGATAGGGTTATAATCAAAAATTAACTCACATGTACGTATTCCAAACTGCAAACAGATGTCTTCATACAGATGGTTCCATATGTAGATACAGGCACTTTCCAATAATGATCGAAATTCTGGTATATGATGTTCACCGCTACCATTCACCCACTAGCTGCAGACTGGTCCTCGGGTTGTTGGTCACTTTTCTTCGGTAACTGCTATTCTCTTATGCTTTACGGCTTCGCCCAACCACAAATGTTTAATCGATGATATTATTTTATTGTATTACTGCTTTTCAATTTTGTCGTTTAAATACTATTTAGTGATTGTAAAGGCTTTAAGTTAATGTCACTTTAATTTTTAGGCTCCGGCTCGAATATAAATTATTTAAAGGAATTATTCGTAATAAACTTTACGAATGTGTACAGGTATCGGTAACCTAACTTTAATTTTAAACGATTGTCGGTTTAAAAACAATTGCGCTTGATTTTCTCGTCTCTCCGTTTATTTTTAATTTTTCCCGATATTTATTTAGGTTACATAAACTTACTTGATGCACAAAAAAAACACTACAATATTTTAACTTTTTCAAACAACTGGCAAATTATAGAGCCCTCTCTATAATTTGCCTGTTGTCTGATCAAGGGCAATTCCTTTTATACCCTTTTGTTGGTTACCACATCTTCAACTTTTTTTATGCAATTGAAATAATGTAACTATGTTTCTGATTGGTCGAAAATAATTTGAAAACGTAACTAAATTAGAAATTTAGCAATATCTTTCTTATACAGCTATAGATTTAAATTTTAATAACAGAAATGAAATCTGCACTAAATTGTGCATAAATAGATACCCAACATGATATGGTTCTTTTAAATATTATGCAAATTTACCTATTCTAGCTTAAAATTGCTTATATCTAAGTAATCTTACAAACTACACCTAAATTAACTACAAATATGTAATCCTGACTAAATTTTGCATTGGAAAACACACATTAAATGTCCGAAATCTTAAATTTAAAGGAATTTTATATTTACCATATAATCAACCCCATTTCATAAATTTTGCGTTGAAATGCTATGTACAAACTAAATTACTATGTAAAAATGAGGGAACCTCCTATTATTCACTTTAACAGTACATTTTAAACCTAACTTAATCTAAAAAACTATAAATTTGCGAGAAAACATTAAATTTAAAACATAACCTAACTTAATTCTAAAATTACAAATAATTTGCGTTTAAAAACGTCCAAGTAACTCAAAATGTTATACAAATAACTTGTAATAACTGTCTTTATTGTATTTATTGTTCATCTCGCTTGCATTGTATAATTTTTATGTCACTTTAAGAAGTCATATCGTTTAACACACTTTTCTAAAATTCTACTATAAAAATGTATCTGCATGTAAATATCTCTGTGTAAATATGTTCTATGCACTGTTCTTAATATTTAAAATGCATCACTATGTTTGTCACACATTCGCTTTCATAACTATGTGAGTATTGATCATATTAAGTTCGTATTATAACCCTCTCTTAAATTTTACCATATTTCCTGCATTCTAAACTACTTATACAATATCCCTAATATAAATCTATCTTCACGCTATGTGTTAAACACCTGTAAAATATTCACATGCCAAAATATTTTCGAAAAACTGAAATTTATTGAAACAAACTAAAGTACTGAATTGAATTTACGGAAATAAGTTTATTTAACATTCCTGACATTCTTGTAAGTAGCACAATGCCTTTTATGATTAAACCAAAATGTATAAACTTTGTTGAGACTGTTTCAACCAAAACAAATCCACTTTCTAATCATCGTGAACCAAATTACATCTATTACATCCCTCGTACATGTATCATGCTTGATATCACCTTTTTTTAAAGAAATTACTAGTTAAAGCTGTCCGATCCCTGTCTTACTCTTATTTAAACATCTCAAAAATATATATATATATATATATATATATATATATATATATATATATATATATATATATATATATATATATATATATATATATATATATATATATATATATATATATATATATATATATAGTGTTTATTGTATCATAACAATTGAGGCACATAAGTAGTAACAGTAAAGTTTTAATTATTTATTTGGATTCGGTAATGAGTGGATCTTTGTTTTCTGTAACGTATACTGGCCGTCATGAATAAATGAACACACAGTAAACGGCGATGTATTTTAATGAAATTTTCAGAAAACTTATATTTTATTCCTATTAATAAACGAATTTTAGCAAGATACAAATATTGTTACTAATAATGCGTCGATCCTCCTCTGTTTCTCATCCATTCAGCTAGCCGATTTCTGAGTGAATCTGTGATAAACTGAGGTATACTATCCCACGCTTCTAAAATCCTTTGTTGAAGGGCATCTACATTGTCTCGAGTGGCTGTAGATCATTTATTCTCCGTCCTACCATATCCCACAAATGTTCCATTGGTGTTAAGTATGGCGAACCAGAAGCCATGGAAGCAGGTGAACATTATCAGTATTTTGAAATTCCATTGAAACCCTTGTGGTATGCGGCCGCGCAGTATCTTGCTGAAAAATTGGATTTTCTATTTCTTGCAAATATGGCAGTAATACTGGTTCAAGAACGCAGTTAATTCACCGATTTGCATTTAACGTTTCCTCAATAACTACTGGTGGAGATCTGCTTTCATGGCAGGCATCACACCTTAGTGAGAGCAGTATGGCGTTTTACAGAAAACTGCAAGTTGTCTCTTTCTCCAAGACGTCTTCTAATCAATCTACGACCATCATGGGTGCATAAACAAAATCCAAGTTCATTACTAAAGATGACTTGATTCCATTTCACATTCCAATGCAACCTTTGGTTACACCATTTCCTCCGTACAGTACCATGGCTATCACCAACTTCCCTTGTTGATGAAAAATGATCCCGAAAAGCTATAAGCCAAAGAGTACCATCTTGACGATCAGTGGTGCATCTAGGACGTCCGGGACCGCAAACGTCGTCGTTCCTCATTATTTTCCGACCATCTCCGCCAACATAAGTACACTGCGTGCCACACAAGCGGCAACATAACGAATTGATAATCCGGCTTCTCGTAGATCGATTATTTTGCCACGTTCAAACTCAAACGAAAAAGAAAGAATTTTTTTTCATTGTCGATGATTACTTGATTAATTTTTATTGTATCCTGCTGAAATGTTCATTGTTTCCTAATAGGGATTAAATACGCGTTTTCTGAAAAATACATCAACGTTTACTGGGTGTTAATTTATTTATGGCGGCCAGTATATTTATCTCGTTTTTTATAAAGGCGAAGGCGACGTATAAAACCACAACGAATGCAATCGCTTTGTGGAGTTTGTATTATTTGAGTAATAGCTGCATTTAGGCATGACTAATTAGAATAGCACGTTTCCAACTATACACACGTTAGCTTTTACATTGAATATTACCCATGAGGATATGATATAACGTTAATGTACCAAGTTACCAACGTGTTCACGAAACCGAACATTTCCCAACACGTTCTCCGATTAATGACAGCATTAGTAAAAGTATAGGCGTATTATCAACAACAATTTAATAACTAAAAGTTAACCGTAGATGATCGAGTGACTCCACCAAATACTAATGCAACCGAGTTTTTGTTGGATTATAATTTTCTAGGATAAAGCCTCCTAGTCAACATTTATCAAAAGCGTAGAAGAAAACATAAAGTATTATGGATCCAAAAGTAAACCGTGATTAGTTTTACTATCACTGCTGGTGTAATAAGAACAGCGAGTGGCAACATATCTTTCTTTTAAATTTAATGATACGCAAAGGCATAGGATATCATTTCACCTAAAGTATTCTTCATTACAACACGATGTGTCGTATGGCATCTACAGCATCGCCAATTAGTATATAACTAACTGGTTTGAATTGAAACAAAAACCACAAAAATAATTACATTCCTTTTCAGAGACACATTAAATGCATTGAAGGAGACTAATCTATAACAAAGCTTATAAAATAATGTAATGATTTGGTGTCAAGTATAATAATAATAAACAATGAATAAATAGGTGTAAAAATGTTCTCCAAACAAATCGTTAAACTAACTGGAGATATAAACCATTCACCAAAAATAATGCCTTTGTCTCAGTCGGTAGTTTAAAGTAAGCCGATTCAGTCTTTTGATTTGCTTAATTACCACAAATTTTGCTCGGTTAATTCCACTTAACATAAATATAGTGACTGCCATGTAACACTAATAAAAATGATCTCGGATGCCAAGTTATTTTTTAGCTATGCTCGGAATAACTAAACCGAGGTTGTTTACAATTGAAATTTACCAAAATGTAAAAATAAAGAAATATACAAACTATGTTTATTAACATATATCTTAAAAACTAGCTGTAATAACCTAAAGTTATTAAATTATTAGGTTACAAATACCTGTTTGAAAAATTTTTGTACACAAACTTTTTAATAACCTCTGGTATCTATACGATTACGGAAATGTAAACCAAGGTGATGTCATCTTTGCACCAATATTGCGCAACATATCGTAATAACAATGCTTTACGTTGTAAACCACACCCAAACTGGAATTTTACTTCTTATAAATTTCTCTTCGTGAAATTTTGAATCCAAGGTTTATTGCATTTTCTCGAAGGTTCATATAAAATAGTGCAATCAAAATTTAAATCTGCATTAAAAGCAAAACGCAATCACAAAATGAAATCGTACGTAAACGTAGAATTAAATGTGCAAAAAAATAAGTAGTAAAAGTAAAAATAAAAGTAAAATAAAAGTGCCTGCAAAAAGCAAATGCTTTAAATATTAATAATACGAGTTAATATATCTTATCATTAAATCATTGGCACTTTTCACAAAATTTTGGTGGAAACCCAAAAAAAAGGCTTCCTGCATCACACAGCGTACCACAAGAAGTGAGAAAAAAACGGATGTCAGATGACGATGGCGCGTTGCGCGAAAAAATTCGCGCAAAGAATTAAGTCAACGATATGAGTAGAAAAAAATAATTTAAAGAAGTGGGAGTATAAATCCTTAAAAAGATATGCACTTAAGTTACACCAAAATGCAAATTAAGTTGCCTACCACATACCTATAAATCAGTAATTAAAATTTTTTTTCTTATATTTACAACTAAATGAACGAAGAACATAAATTACAGTATACTTTAATACAACTCAAAATGGGTTGTTACAAGCTTGTCACCCAAATGACGACGTGTACTAAAAATATACGTGCTATTAAAACTGACTATGATACTGTCCATAAGATATAAAAATGGTATAAATATATATCACTAAATTTAAACATTGAAAGCCATGTTATCAATTAAATTTATAAAATATGAAAACGTACAGATAAGCCCGCTATAACAGTCAGTTAAACGTATTGGAAAGCCAATTACAAAATCTAATTTTTATTTTATGGAATTGATTAGATAATATTAAGCTACCTTGAAGATAATCAACCGAAAAACTCTAACGGACGAAGGCTACAAGGAAAAATGTTATAATCAAAAATCGAACTAAGAAATTTTAACCGAATTATAATATAAATGCAGTTATGAAAAATTTACTAGGACAAAAAGTAAACTACCTTTTGTACAGTTGCCATGAAACACCGAAGAATGCCGAAATCAGCCATTTTTGGCACGAATTACTGGCACAATGTAGCGTCTTATTTAGGTGGTTAGAGAAAAATAATTTTTCCCAAATTTGGTATATTGTAAAGAAACCTTTCAGTGTGTAGGTTTTTCGTAAACATTGAAAAACAGAGAGAAATTATTAGCTAATACATCAAAAATTGGTAAGTTTCCATTAGCATTATTTTCTATAATAAACTAAATACTGGAATGAGTACCATTTATAAAATCTAAAAATTAGTGTATTGCTTCTCCTCAGAAGGTTGTAGCTATTTGAGTTTTTCAAATTTTTCTTCATGATTAACTTTACCTCGGTTATTGTTGGCGCTCGAAAATAAAACTTTTAAATATTCAAGAAAGCAATAAAGCACCATCCACTTTCCAAAGGGGTTGATATTGAATTGCACTGAGGATACTGAGACGCTGAAGACATCACCGTGAAGTACCAGTGATATCAATAAACAACTATTGGGTATAGAATTCCTTATTACAAGAAGAGAACCGCTGCGTTCAAAAAGACACACACGGTACTTAAGAGTTAAAAATACTGCATTCTCAAATAGCTACAATGATTTTTTAATTTTTAGATTTAAGGGGAATGTAGAAATCAGGAGGATGGCTACGAATATTAATAAAACATTTCAATTTTAGATTTATATTTTTTGGATAAGGTATAAGGCTATGAGAGTGATCGCCATTTATATTAAAATTTATCATAGCAAAAGTTAATCCATGGTGAACAATTAACTAACGCGAACAACTTCAAACGCAATAACAATAACCTGTCAGATCTTATAGGTAATTAGATCGAGCAAACTTGTGTTGGCATATTGTAGAAATCTACTGTGGAATGACAAATAGGCTGCAATGTGAGGTCTGTACGGTTAACTTATTTTTATTATATAAGGTTGTTCGGAAGGTAATTTCGTTTTTTTTCCGACAGAGGATTTAATTGTATTGTTTCCCACTCAACTTCACACTTAAGCCGCATAATCTTTATAAGTTTTGACAGCTCATGTAGCAAGGCTTATGAGTGAAAAAGAGCAATTGATTCTTCGCAGTATTTTTGTTTGGTGCCCTTTTAAATATGGAGAGCAAAAAGCAGCATTTTCGTCATATTTTACTTTTTTACTATAGAAAAGGTAAAAATTCTGTTAAATAAATAGCAGATGTGTATGGAGAAGATGTATTGAGAGTACTCCAGTAGCAGAACTGGTTTGCTAAATTTCGATCCGGCAATTTTGATGTCGAAGATGCACCACGTTCTGAAAGGACGGTTGAAGCTGATAAAGACACAATAAAGGCATTAGTTGATGCAAACCGGCGAATAACAACACGTGATATAGGTGAGAGGTTAAATTTATCAAATTAAACTATTTATGACCACTTGAAAGGCCTAGGTTTAACCTCTAAGCTCGATACATAGGTTCCCCATGTTCTCACGCAGAGAAATTTGTGTCGTCGCGTTGACGTCTGTGATTCGCTTCTCAAACGTCACGAAAATAATCCATTTTTGAAGCGCATATTTATTGGGGGCGAAAAATGGGTTGCATATAATAATGTCAAACGCAAGAGAGCAAAAAAGATGAACCGGCTCAAAGCATTTCGAAAGCCAATATCCATTAAAAAAGGTGATACTATCTGTTTGGTGGGATTTCAAAGGAATCGTTTTTTTTTGAGCTGTTACTGGACAACACAACAATTAATTCGGAAGTCCACTGTCATCAGCTGGACAAATTAAATGATGCACTTAAACAGAAAAGGTCAGAGTTAATCAACAGAAAAGGTGTAGTGTTCCACCAAGATAATTCGAGGGCTCATGCAAGTATGGTAACTCGCCAAAAGCTTTTACAGCTTGAGTGGGATACACTTCCATACCCACCATATTCTCCTGATCTGGCACCCTTGTTCCGGTCACTTCAAATAAGGAGGTCTAAAATCACCTAGATCAGTTTTTTTGACAGCAAAGACCAAAAACTTTTTGAACGTGGAATCAAGCTACTGCCAGAAAGATGGCAAAAGGTATTGGACCAGAATGGCCAATATATAATTCAATAAAGTATTTATTCGTTATACGAAAATTGTCTTTGATATTCACAAAAAAAAACGAAATTACTTTCCGAACAACTCGATAAATTCTTATACTCAACCATATCAGTTGCTCTCTCTACGCAAAATCGTGTTAATCAACGACATTAATCTGATTATTATTAATGCTAATCCTAGTTCTGTAATTAATGAACGTCTATTAATATAAGCAAATTTGAATGAATTTGTTATTGGGCAAAAAAATTGGAGGAGTTACGTTATTAAAATAGTTATCACTTTTTATAACGTCAATATTAGTTATGACTCCAAATCTAGATGCTCTTAATTACAGCTACGTGTTATTAAATTACTTCGTTTACAACCACATATAGCAGGATTTATGATAAAGTAGCAATTTGTAATCCAAAAAATAGTAAAATTATTATTACTACTAATTAAAAATGTGTGATAAAGTTACAAATTTTGATATCAATGTCTTTTATTAGCTTTTCTTATAACGCAAGGCGTGTATGTACTAGTTACTCTAATTAAATCTACCAAGAAAATAGTTTTAGTATTCCATATTTAACAATGCATACGTTGATATGGTTATTTTGCTTAATTTGGTTTTTTGTTGGAAATCATTCTCAAATGGAATTTGATTTTAAAAGGAATTATGGTCTATACCGAATATTTTCTAATCGAGAAAGTCTGGATGAGTACGACAAAAGTAATATTACGAGTGAATGTTCTCAATATTTACACTTAATGTTAACTAGCTTGAAAAATAAGGAAATATGGCCTTTAAAATGTAAGTATTGATGCTTACACCTACAATTCCTTGATCAACACTTCTTAAATATATTGTTTCAAGTAATTACATTACAATTTATTATAAGTTTTGTTATGAATAAATTCAAAAGTAAATATGTAATTAAAACTATTATTAATTTTGTTAAATACTAAAATAAAACGTTTACTTACCTCCAGCATTGAGTTATATATATATATATATATATATATATATATATATATATATATATATATATATATATATATATATATATATATATATATATATATATATATATATATATATATATATATATATATATATATATATATATATATATATCAATGCCATAGTGGTTTAACCAACGAGATGTACTTTGCTAGAGTACCGCTCTAAGGAACTGAGATATACACAGATATACAAGCGCAATCCATGTATATTTTGTCTTTTTGTATGCAGAACTGATCTAAATTCTAAATATAATGAGACTACAGGCAAATTACTTATATTAATGGAATATAAACCTGCAACGTCAATTTATTAGGAAAAGGTTACATACTACGTCAATCATTTCTACTAGTTATGAAAATTAATTGTAATAGTGCTACGATTTCTTCTGTTTGGTCTAACAAAGGAATATGCACCGCTACAGATATCATCGATTACCTATGAATGCCAGGGCACTTATTACACTTTTCATTTATAGTGTTGGATACCTCCTCCAAACTTCAATCCGGCATTCTTGAAGGGAATATATATGATCTTGGAGCTTTTGATGAATGCATCACTATCTATGAAAATAAGACAGCTGGAAAACTGTATGGAAAGTATTACATTATTGCACGCTATTTTGGTAATATAACCAAGGTGAGCAACTTTTAAACGTAGATTTGACATGCGATCGACTTATGGATGATTATATAATTTACAGTTTCCAACAAAAAAGCTTCAGCTACTGTTGTAAGGTTTAAGTTAGGGAATGCATACAACGATACACGATTAAACAAAACAAAAAAAGTGTTAGTAATAGATTATTGTTAAAGTTCTAATATTTTATTATTAAAACAAAAAGTATGATTGTTGAAACACCAGTACATTTGACTTCAATTTTTATATTTTTCATATGATATCAGTTAATATTAGAAGGCTTTAATAAAATAATACTTGTTCAACATTTTGATGAAAACTGTTTAATTGGGTTTTATTGCGTTGAGATAGTTTTGTTATTTGAATTGAACGTATTTTAAGTTGTTTTTATTACCATTACTTCGTGGGTTGTTTTTTGTTTTTTTTTTAGCTAATTTATAATTATAATTAATGAATAAGTGTATCTATGGAAAGTCGAAATTTTACAAACGAACAAAAGTTCAATATGTAGACATGCTACATCTCCTACAGAAATTATGTAGTTACGGAGCTGATGGATTTGGATAAATATCCTGAATGAAGGCAACCTGGTAAATCCATTTTTATACGTTTGGAATCTTGTTTAAAAGAATTTGGTTCATTTACAAAATCTGTTCTATCCTGTCAAAAACAATCTGATGATGAAAAAGAATAAGTTTTATCCATATAAATCCTTATTTAAGGAAAGCATCAAGACATAAACATAGATTTGGATTTAATATATGGATGGGCATTTTGGGATGAAGAATAATAGGACCTTTTATTTACCGCAACAATTTAAATGCCGAACTATATCTGAATTTGCTGATTTGGAAAATGCCTTGAATGAATTGCCCCTAGCACCTGTCAACAAAAGGTGGTACCCAGCACATAACTCAAGTACTATCTGTCATTACGGTTTACAGGAAAATGGTTTGGAACATACAGTGCAGTAGGTTGGCCAGCCCGATCACCCGATCTACATAAGCCCGTTGGATTCCTTTCTGTGGGGTTACCTGAAAAACCAAGTGTCTGTTGGGAGTTTTGAAAATGAAGAGCAGTTGTTACTATGGGTTTTGACAGCGGTTAATACAATTTCGCCAGAGATCCTAGACTGTGTTTTAGATTCATCAGTAAAGATAACTTACATGTGTCTAGAAAATAACGGCAACCTATTTGAACAGTTATTGTAATTATTTAACTTTAATTAAATTGGTTTAAAAGACTTGAGTTGTTAAATCTGTACATAAAAAAATATTATCAAATACTAATATTAATCCAATTTGTTCTTAAAAATTAGCTTCAAAATCATAATGTGTAATACATGGTTAAATTTAAAAAATACCATCGAATAAAGGGTATTTCGCTGGTTGCAGCGATATAAAAAATTAAAGCTGATGATGGCTTCTCGGAGTCGAAACGTCGAATAAAACATTTAAAAACGCCATCTAATAGAATTCAAAAAGTGACAATGAAGAAGTACCTCTGGTTCTTAGCAATCTTATAAGAAAATTGAAGGAATTGCGAAAAAAGAAAAACCCAAAAATCGCATTTTGTTTTAAATCTCGGAAACGATGAATAATAATGAACGTTTGCAAACCACATGTGAACATGCCTGAAATTATACAACTTTCCTATAATTTAACCGAATTCGTATCTCTTACCGTTTTCAGATACCTATTCTGTTCGTCCTTACCTTGGACACGTTGTATATTATAAAACCTTAAACTTAGGTGTAAGAAATTACTCCGGTCGAGAAAAACTAGTTGCGTTATTTTGATGTTTTACGACTCCCTGAACCCGAAGAAAATTTTGGATAATTTTTCAAAGTGCCTGTCTGTGCGAGCTTCTGTGGTTACTCGCCAGCCCAAACTATACGGACGATTTTGATGAAATTTGGAATGAAGGCCTATGAGACAAGTGTGTCCACAAAACAAGGATTTGAAGGCAATAGCTATACAGGGAGTGAAAACAAGGGTGTCTGTGTGTCAGTGTGTCTGAGTGTGTGTCCGTGTGTCTGTGTGTCTGTGTGTCTGTGTGTCTGTGTGTCTGTGTGTCTGTGTGTCTGTGTGTCTGTGTGTCTGTGTGTCTGTGTGTCTGTGTGCCTGTGTGTCTGTGTGTCTGTGTGTCTGTGTGTCTGTGTGTCTGTGTGCCTGTGTGTCTGTGTGTCTGTGTGTCTGTGTGTCTGTGTGTCTGTGTGTCTGTGTGTCTGTGTGTCTGTGTGTCTGTGTGTCTGTGTATCTGTGTCTGTGTGTCTGTGTGCCTGTGTATGTGTGCGTGTGTGTGTCTGTGTGTCTGTGTGCCCGTGTGTCTCAGTGTCTGTGTGTCTGTGTGTCTGTGTGTCTGTGTGTCTGTGTGTCTGTGTGTCTGTGTGTCTGTGTGTCTGTGTGTCTCTGTCTGTGAGCCTGTGTGTCTGTATGCTGAGTCTGTGTGTCGGTGCGCTGTGTGTCTATTTCTCTGTGTGCGTGTGTGCCTGTGTGCCTGCGTTTCTGTGTGTCTGTGTGTCTGTGTGTCTGTGTGTCTGTGTGTCTGTGTGTCTGTGTGTCTGTGTGTCTGTGTGTCTGTGTGTCTGTGTGTCTGTGTGTCTGTGTATCTGTGTGTCTGTTTGTCTGAGTGTCTGTGTGTCTGTGTGTCTGTGTGTCTGTGTGTGTCTGTGTGCCTGTGTGTCTGTGTGTCTGTATGTCTGTGTGTCTGTGTGTCTGTGTGTCTGTGTGTCTGTTTGTCTGTGTGTCTGTGTGGCTGAGTGTCTGTGTGTCTGTGTCTCTGCTTGTCTGTGTGTCTGAGTGTCTGTGTGTCTGTGTGTCTGTATGTCTGTGTGTCTGTGTGACTGTGTGTCTGTGTGTCAGTATGTCTGTGTGTCTATTAGCCTGTGTGTCTGTGTTTCTGTGTCTGTGTGTCTGCTAGTGTGTGTGTCTGTGTGTTGTGTGTCTGTATGTCAGTGTGTCTGTGCCTGTGTGTCTGTGTGTCTGTGTGTCTGTGTGTCAGTGTGTCTGTGTGTCTGTGTGTCTGTGTGTCTGTATGTCTGTGTGTCTGTGTGTCTGTGTGTCTGGGTGTCTGTGTGTCTGTGTGTCTGTGTGTCTGTGTGTCTGTGTGTCTGTGTGTGTCTGTGTGTCTGTGTGTCTGTGTGTCTGTGTGTCTGTGTGTCTGTGTGTCTGTGTGTCCGTGTGTCTGTGTGTTGTGTGTCGTGTGTCGTGTGTCTGTGTGTCTGTGTGTCTGTGTGTCTGTGTGTCTGTGTGTCTGTGTGTCTGTGTGTCTGTGTGTGTGTGTCTGTGTGTCTGTGTTCTGTGTGCCTGTGTGTGTCTGTGTGTCTGTATGTGTATCTGTGTGCCTGTGTGTCTGTGGTCTGTGTGTTGTGAGTCTGTGTGTCTGTGTGTCTTGTGTCTGTGTGTCCTGTGTGTCTGTGGTCTGTGTCTGTGTGTCTGTGTGTCTTGTGTGTGTCTGTGGTCTGTGTGTCTGTGTCTGTGTCTGTTATGTGTCTGTGTGTCTGTGTGTTGCTGTGTCTGTGTGTCTGTGTGTCTGTTTGTGTCTGTGTGTCTGTGTGTCTGTGTTCGTTGTTTGTGTCTGTGTCCGTGTGTCGTGTGTGTCTGTGTGTCTGTGTGTCTGTGTGTCTGTGTGTGTGTCTGTGTGTCTGTGTGTCTGTGTTGTCTGTCTTGTCTGTGTCTGCTGTGTGCCTGTGTGTCTGTGTGTCTGTGTGTTGTCTGTGTGCTGTGTGTCTGTGTGTCTGTGTGTCTGTGTGTCTGTGTGTCTGTGTGTCTGTGTGTCTGTGTGTCTGTGTGTCTGTGTGTCTGTGTGTCTGTGGGTCTGTGTGTCTGTGTGTCTGTGTGTCTGTGTGTATGTGAGTCCGTGTGTCCGTGTATATGTGTATCTGTGTGCCTGTGTTTCTGTGAGTCTGTGTTTCTGTGAGTCTGTGTGTCTGTGTGTCTGTGTGTCTGTGTGTCTGTGTGTCTGTGTGTCTATGTGTCTGTGTGTCCGTGTGTCTGTATGTCTGTGTGTCCGTGTGTCTGAGTGTCTGTGAGTCTGTGTGTATGAGTGTCTGTGTGCCTGTGTGTCTTTGTGTCTGTGTGTCTGTGTGTATGTGTGTCTGTGTGTCTGTGTGATGTGTCTGTGTCAGTGTGCTGTGTGTCTGTGTCTCTGTATGTTTGTGCTTCTGTGTGTCTGTGAACCTGTGTATCCGTGTTTCTGTGTGTCTTTTGTGTCTGTGTGTCTGTGTGTCTGTGTGTCTGTGTCTGTGTGTCTGTGCCGGTGTGTCTGTGTCTGTGTGTCTATGTGTCTGCGTGTCTGTGCGTCTGTGTGTCTGTACGTCTGCGTGTCTGTGTGTCTATGTGTCAGTGTGTCTGTTTGTCTGTTTGTCTGTTTATCTGTGTGTCTGTGTCTGTGTCTGTGTGTCTGTTTGTCTGTGTGTCTGTGTGTCTGTGTGTCTGTGTGTCTGTGTGTCTGTATGTCTGTGTGTCTGTGTGTCTGTGTGTCTGTGTGTCTGTGTGTCTGTGTGTCTGTGTGCCTATGTGTCTGTGTGTCTGTGTGTCTGTGTGTCTGTGTGTCTGTGTGCCTGTGTGCCTGTGTGTCTGTGTGTCTGTGTATCTGTGTGCCTGTGTGTCTGTGTGTCTGTGAGTCTGTGTGTTAGTGAGTCTGTTTGTATGTGTGTCTGTGTGTCTGTGCGTCTGTGTCTGTGAGTCTGTGAGTCTGTGTGTCTGTGCGTCTATGTGTCTGTGTGTCTGTGTGTCTGTGTTCTGTGTCTGTGTGTGTCAGTGTGTCTGTGTGTCTGTGTCTGTGTGTCTGTGTGTCTGTGTCTGTTTGAATGTGAGTCCTTGTGTCCGTGTATCCGTGGATCTGTGTACCTGTGTTTCTGTGAGCCTGTGTTTCGGTGAGTCTGTGCGTCTGTGTGTCCGTGTGTCTGTGTGTCTGTGTGTCTGTGTGTCTGTGTGTCTGTGTGTCTGTGTGTCTGTGTGTCTGTGTGTCTGTGTGTCTGTGTATGTGCTGTGTGTCCGTGTATATGTGTATCTGTGTGCCTGTGTTTCTGTGAGTCTGTGTTTCTGTGAGTCTGTGTCTGTGTGTCTGTGTGTCCGTGTGTCTGTGTGTCTGTGTGTCTTTGTCTGTGTGTCTGTGTGTCTGTGTGTCTGTGTGTCTGTGTCTGTGTGTCTGTGTGTCTGTGTGTCTGTGTGTCTGTGTGTCTGTGTGTCTGTGTGTCTGTGTGTCTGTGTGTCTGTGTGTCTGTGTGTCTGTGTGTCTGTGTGTCTGTGTGTCTGTGTCTGTGTGTCTGTGTGTCTGTGTGTCTGTGTCTGTGTGTCTGTGTGTCTGTGTCTGTATGTCTGTGTGTCTGTGTCTGTGTGTCTGTGTGTCTGTGTGTCTGTGTGTCTGTGTGTCTGTGTGTCTGTGTGTCTGTGTGTCTGTGTGTCTGTGTGTCTGTGTCTGTGTCTGTGTGTCTGTGTGTCTGTGTCTGTGTGTCTGTGTGTCTGTGTGCCTGTGTCTGTGTCTGTGTGTCTGTGTGTCTGTGTGTCTGTGTGCCTGTGTGCCTGTGTGTCTGTGTGTCTGTGTGTCTGTGTGCCTGTGTGTCTGTGTGTCTGTGAGTCTGTGTGTTAGTGAGTCTGATTGTATGTGTGTCTGTGTGTCTGTGCGTCTGTGTCTGTGAGTGTGTGAGTCTGTGTGTCTGTGCGTCTATGTGTCTGTGTGTCTGTGTGTCTGTGTGTCTGTATGTCTGTGTGTCTGTTTATCAGTGTGTCTTGAGTGCCTGTGTGCCTGAGTGTCGGTGTGTCTGTGCGTCTGTGTGTCTGTGTGTCTGTGTGTCTGTGTGTCTGTGTGTCTGTGTGTCTGTCTGTGTCTGTGTGTCTGTGTGTCTGTGTGTGTGTGTCTGTGTGTCTGTGTGTCTGTGTGTCTGTGTGTCTGTGTCTGTGCTGTCTGTGTGTCTTGTGTCTGTGTGTCTGTGTCTGTGTCTGTGTCTGTGTGTCTGTGTGTCTGTGTGTCTGTGTGTCTGTCGTGTCTGTGTGTCTGTGTCTGTGTGTCTGTGTGTCTGTGTCTGTGTGTCTGTGTGTCTGTGTGTCTGTGTGTCTGTGTGTCTGTGTGTCTGTTTCTTGTGTCTGTCGTGTGTCTGTTGTCTGTGTGTTGTCTGTGTGTGTGTGTCTGTGTGTCTGTGTGTCTGTGTGTCTGTGTCTGTGTGTTCTGTGTGTCTGTGTGTGTGTCTGTGTGTCTTGTGTCTGTGTGTCTGTGTGTCTGTGTCTGTGTCTGTGTCTGTGTGTCTGTGTGTCTGTGTGTCTGTGTGTCTGTGTGTCTGTGTGTCTGTGTGTCTGTGTGTCTGTGTGTCTGTGTCTGTGTGCCTGTGTGTCTGTGTGTCTGTGTCTGTGTGTCTGTGTGTCTGTGTGTCTGTGATCCTGTGTCCGTGTATGTGTATCTGTGTGTGTGTTTCTGTGTCTGTGTTCTGTGTCTGTGTGTCTGTGTGTCTGTGTGTCGTGTGTCTGTGTGTCTGTGTCCGTGTCTGTGTGCTGTGTTCTGTGGCCTGTGTTTCTGTGTGTCTGTGTGTCTGTGTGTCTGTGTGTGTGTGTGTCTGTGTGTCTGTGTGTCTGTGTGTCTGTGTGTCTGTGTTCTGTGTGTCTGTGTGTCTGTGTGTCTGTGTCTTCTGTGTCTGTGTCGTGTCTGTGTGTCTGTGTTCTGTGTGTCTGTGTTTCTGTGTGTCTGTGTCTGTGTCTGTGTGCTGTGTGTCTGTGTCTGTGTGTCTGTGTGTCTGTGTGTCTGTGTCTGTGTGTGTGTCTGTGTG
The DNA here is from genome assembly GCA_036346205.1 of Vesta saturnalis. NCBI lineage: Eukaryota > Metazoa > Arthropoda > Insecta > Coleoptera > Lampyridae > Vesta > Vesta saturnalis. The sequence goes on from JARFJB010000832.1 coordinate 28,618, forward strand.
TCTGTGTCTGTGTGTCTGTGTCTGTGTGTCTGTGTGTCTGTGTGTCTGTGTCTGTGTGTCTGTGTGTCTGTGTGTCTGTGTGTCTGTGTCTGTGTGTCTGTGTCTGTGTGTCTGTGTCTGTGTCTGTGTGTCTGTGTGTCTGTGTGTCTGTGTGTCTGTGTGTCTGTGTGTGTGTCTGTGTGTCTGTATGTTGTGTCTGTGTGTCTGTGTGTCTGTTGTCTGTGTGTCTGTGTGTCTGTGTGTCTGTGTTGTGTTCTGTGTCTGTGTGTCTGTGTGTCTGTGTGTCTGTGTGTCTGTGTGCTGTGTGTCTGTGTGTCTGTGTCGTGTGTCTGTGTGTCTGTGTGTCTGTCTGTGTCTGTGTTCTGTGTCTGTGTGTCTGCTGTGTCGTGTGTCTGTGTGTCTGTGTGTCTGTAGTGTGTGTCTGTGTCTGTGTGTCTGTTGTCTGTGTCTGTGTGTCTGTGTGTCTGTGTGTTGTGTGTCTGTGTCTGTGTCTGTGTGTCTGTGTGTCTGTGTGTCTGTGTGTCTGTGTCTGTGTCTGTGTGTCTGTGTGTCTGTTGTCGTGTCTGTGTCTGTGTGTCTGTGTGCTGTGTGTCTGTGTGTCTGTGTGTCTGTGTCTGTGTGTCTGTGTGTCTGTGTGTCTGTGTGTCTGTGTGTCTGTGTGTCTGTGTCTGTGTGTCTGTGTCTGTGTCTGTGTGTCTGTGTGTCTGTGTGTCTGTGTGTCTGTTGTCTGTGTGTCTGTGTCTGTGTCTGTGTGTCTGTGTGTCTGTGTCTGTGTCTGTGTGTCTGTGTGTCTGTGTGTCTGTGTGTCTGTGTGTCTGTGTGTCTGTGTGTCTGTGTGTCTGTGTCTGTGTGCTGTGTGTCTGTGTGTCTGTGTGTCTGTGTGTCTGTGTGTCTGTGTGTCTGTGTGCCTGTGTGCTGTGTCTGTGTGTCTGTGTGTCTGTGTGTGTGTCTGTGTGTCTGTGTGTCTGTGTGTCTGTGTCTGTGTGTCTGTGTGTCTGTGTGTCTGTGTTGTCGTCTGTGTCTGTGTGTCTGTGTCTGTGTGTCTGTGTGTCTGTGTGCCTGTGTGTCTGTTGTCTGTGTGTCTGTTGCTGTGCTGTGTGTCTGTGTGTCTGTGTCTGTGTGTCTGTGTGTCTGTGTGTCTGTGTGTCTGTGTGTCTGTGTGTCTGTGTGTCTGTGTGTCTGTGTGTCATGTGTCTTGTGTCTGTGCTGTGTGTCTGTGTGCTGTGTTGTCTGTGTGTCTGTGTGTCTGTGGTGTTGTGTGACTGTGTGTCTGTGTGTCTGTGTGTCTGTGTGTCTATGTGTCTGTGTGTCTGTGTGTCTGTGTGTCTGTGTGTCGTGTGTCTGATGTCTGTGTGCTGTGTGTCTGTGTGTCTGTGTGTCTGTGTGTCTGTGTGTCTGTGTGTACTGTGTCTGTGTGCTGTGTGTCTGTGTGTCTGTGTGTCTGTGTGTGTCTGTGTCTGTGTGTCTGTGTGTCTTGTGTGTCTGTGTGTCTGTGTGTCTGTGTTCTGTGTGTCTGTGTGTCGGTTTGTCTGTGTGTCTGTGTGTCTGTGTGTCTGTGTGTCTGTGTGTCTGTGTCTGTGTCTGTGAGTCTATGTATCTGTGTGACTGTGTGTCTGTGTGTCTGTGTGTCTGTGTGTCTGTGTTTCTGTGTGTCTGTGTGTCTGTGTTGGTCTGTGTGTCTGTGTGTCTGTGTGTTCTGTGGCCTGTGTGTCTGTGTGTCTGTGTGTCTGTGTGTCTGTGTGTCTGTGTGTCTGTGTGTCTGTGTGTCTGTGTGTCTGTGTGTCTGTGTGTCTGTGGGTCTGTGTGTCTGTGTCTGTGTCTGTGTGTATGTGAGTCCGTGTGTCTGTATTGTATCTGTGTGCCTGTGTTTCTGTGGTCTGTGTTCTGTGTGTCTGTGTGTGTGTCTGTGTGTCCGTGTGTCTGTGTGTCTGTGTGTCTGTGTGTCTGTGTGTCTGTGTGTGTCTGTGTCTGTGTGTCTGTGTGTCTGTGTGTCTGTGTCGTGTGTCGTGTCTGTGTGTGTCTGTGTGTCTGTGTTGTCTGTGTGTCTGTGTGTCTGTGTGTCGTGTGTCGTGTGTCTGTGTGTCTGTGTCTGTGTGTCTGTGTGTCTGTGTGTCTTGTCTGTGTGTCTGTGTGTCTGTGTCTGTGTCTGTGTGTCTGTGTGTCTGTGTGTCTGTGTGCTGTGTCTGTGTGTCTGTGTCTGTGTGTCTGTGTCTGTGTGTCTGTTGTGTCTGTGTGTCTGTGTGTCTGTGTGTCTGTGTCTGTGTCTGTGTGTCTGTGTGTCTGTGTCTGTGTCTGTGTGTCTGTGTGTCTGTTTGTCTGTGTGTCTGTGTGTCTGTGTGTCTTGTCTGTGTGTCTATGTGTCTGTGTGTCTGTGTGTCTGTTGTCTGTGTCTGTGTGTCTGTGTGTCTGTGTTATGTCAGTGTGTGTCTGTGTGTCTGTGCGTGTGTCTGTGTGTCTGTGTCTGTGTGTCTGTGTGTCTGTGTGTCTGTGTGTCTGTGTGTCTGTGTGTCTGTTGTCTGTGTGTCTGTTGTCTGTGTGTCTGTTCTGTGTCTTGAGTCTGTGTGCTGTGTGTGCTGTGTGTCTGTGTTCTTGTGTCTGTGTGTCTGTGTCTGTGTGTCTGTGTGTCTGTGTGTCTGTGTGTCTGTGTGTCTGTGTCTGTCTGTGTCTGTGTGTGTGTGTCTGTGTGTCTGTGTGTCTGTGTGTCTGTGTCTGTGTATTGTGTGTCTGTGTGTCTGTTGTCTGTGTCTGTGTCTGTGTCTGTGTGTCTGTATGTCTGTGTGTCTGTGTCTGTGTGTCTTGTCTGTGTCTCTGTGTGTCTGTGTGTCTGTGCTGTCTGTGTCTGTGTGTCTGTGTGTCTGTGTGTCTGTGTGTCTGTGTGTCTGTGTGTCTGTGTCTGTGTGTCTGTGTGTCTGTGCTGTGTGTCTGTGTGTCTGTGTTTCTGTGTGTCTTGTGTCTGTGTGTCTGTGTGTCTGTGTCTGTGTGTCTGTGTGTCTGTGTTGTGTGTCTGTGTGTGTGCTGTGTGTCTGTGTGTCTGTGTGTCTGTGTGTCTGTGTCTGTGTGTCTGTGTGTCTTGTGTGTCTGTTGTCTGTGTGTCTGTGTGTCTAGTGTGCTGTGTCTGTGTCTGTGTGTCTGTGTGTCGTGTGTCTGTGTGTCTGTGTCTGTGTGTCTGTGTGTCTGTGTGTCTGTGTGTCTGTGTGTCTGTGTGTCTGTGTGTCTGTGTGTCTGTGTGTCTGTGTGTCTGTGTGTCTGTGTGCTGTCGTGTCTGTGTGTCTTGTGTGTGTCTGTGTGTCTGTGTTGTGTGTCTGTGTGTCTGTGCTGTCTGTGTGTCTGTGTGTCTGTGTCTGTGTGTCTGTGTGTCTGTGTGTCTGTGTGTCTGTGTGTCTGTGTGTCTGTTTGTGTCTGTGTGTCTGTGTGTTGTCTGTGTCTGTGTGTCTGTGGTCTGTGTGTCTGTGTGTCTGTGTGTCTGTGTGTCTGTGTGTCTGTGTGTCTGTGTGTCTGTGTGTCTGTGTCTGTGTGTCTGTGTGTCTGTGTGTCTGTGTGTCTGTGTGTCTGTGTGTCTGTGTGTCTGTGTGTGTCTGTGTGTCTGTGTGTCTGTGTGTCTGTGTGTCTGTGTGTCTGTGTGTCTGTGTGTCTGTGTGTCTGTGTGTCTGTGTCTGTGTGTCTGTGTGTCTGTGTGTCTGTGTGTCTGTGTGTCTGTGTGTCTGTGTGTCTGTGTGTCTGTGTGTCTGTGTGTCTGTGTGTCTGTGTGTTTCTGTGTGTCTGTGTTTCTGTGTGTCTGTGTGTCTGTGTGTCTGTGTGTCTGTGTGTCTGTGTGTCTGTGTGTCTGTGTGTCTGTGTCTGTGTGTCTGTGTGTCTGTGTGTCTGTGTGTCTGTGTGTCTGTGTGTCTGTGTGTCTGTGTGTCTGTGTCTGTGTGTCTGTGTGTCTGTGTGCTGTGTGTCTGTGTGTCTGTGTTCTGTGTGTGTCTGTGTCTGTGTGTCTGTGTGTCTGTGTGTCTGTGTGTCTGTGTGTCTGTGTCTGTGTGTCTGTGTGTCTGTGTGTCTGTGTGTCTGTGTCTGTGTGTCTGTGTGTCTGTGTGTCTGTGTGTCTGTGTGTCTGTGTGTCTGTGTGTCTGTGTTGTCTGTGTGTCTGTGTGTCTGTGTGTGTCTGTGTCTGTGTGTCTGTGTGTCTGTGTGTCTGTGTGTCTGTGTGTCTGTGTGTCTGTGTGTCTGTGTGTCTGTGTCTGTGTTCTGTGTGTCTGTGTGTCTGTGTGTCTGTGTCTGTGTTGTGTCTGTGTGTCTGTGTGTCTGTGTGTCTGTGTGTCTGTGTGTCTGTGTGTCTGTGTGTCTGTGTGTCTGTGTGTCTGTGTGTCTGTGTGTTGCTGTGTCTGTGTGTCTGTGTGTCTGTGTGTCTGGTGCCTGTGTGTCTGTGTCTGTGTGTCTGTGTGTCTGTGTGTCTGTGTGTCTTGTGTGCCTGTTGTCTGTGTGTCTGTGTGTCTGTGTGTCTGTGTGTCTGTGTGTCTGTGTGTCTGTGTTGTTGTCTGTGTGTCTGTGTGTCTGTGTGTCTGTGTCTGTGTGTTGTGTCTGTGTGTCTGTGTGTCTGTGTGTCTGTGTGTCTGTGTGTCTGTGTGTCTGTGTGTCTGTGTGTCTGTTTTCGTGTGTCTGGTGCTTGTGGTGTCTGTGTGTTGTGTGTCTGTGTGTCTGTGTGTCTGTGTGTCTTTGTGTGTCTGTGTGTCTGTGTGTCTGTGTGCTTGTGTCTGTGTGTCTGTGTGTCTGTGTGTCTGTGTGTTGTGTGTGTGTCTGTGTGTCGTGTGTCTGTGTGTCTGTGTTGTGTGTCTGTGTGTCTGTGTGTCGTGTGTCTGTGTCTGTGTGTCTGTGTTGTGTCTGTGTGTCTGTGTGTCTGTGTGTCTGTGTGTCTGTGTGTCTGTGTCTGTTGTTGTGCTGTGTGTCTGTGTGTCTGTGTGTCTGTGTGTCTGTGTGTCTGTGTGTCTGTGTGTCTGTTTGTCTGTGTGTCTGTGTGTGCTGTGTGTCTGTGTGTCTGTGTGTCTGTGTGTCTGTGTGTCTGTGTGTCTGTGTCGTGTGTGTGTGTCGTGTGTCTGTGTGTCTGTGTGTCTGTGTGTCTGTGTCGTGTGTCTGTGTGTCTGTGTGTCTGTTGTCTGTGTGTCTGTGTGTCGTGTGTGTCTGTGTGTCTTGTGTCTGTGTGTCTGTGTGTCTGTGTGTCTGTGTGTCTGTGTGTCGTGTGTTGTGTCTGTGTGTCTGGTTGTCTGTGTGTCTGTGTCTGTGTGTCTGTGTGTCTGTGTTTGTGCTGTTGTGTGTCGTGTGTCTGTGGGGGGTTCTGTGTGTCTGTGTGTCTGTGTGTCTGTGTGTTGTGTGTCGTGTCTGTGTTTGTGTTCTGTGTGCTGTGTTTTGGTCTGTTGTCTGTGGTTTCTGTGTGTCTGTGTTCTGTGTGTCCGTGTGTCTGTGTGTCTGTGTTCTGTGTGTCTGTGTTTGTGGCTGTGTGTCGTGTCTGTGTGTCTGTGTGTCTGTGTGTCTGTGTGTTGTGTGTCTTTTGTGTGTCTGTGTGTCTGTGTGTGTTTGTGTCTTGTGGGTCTGTTGTCTGTGTGTCTTGTGTCTGTGTGTTGTGGTCCGGGTGTCGTGTTTGTGTTCTGTGTGGTTTGTGTTTTTCTGTGTGTCTGTGTTTTGTGGTCTTGTGTCTGTGTCTGTGTGTCGTGTCTTTGTTGTGTCTGTGTGTCTGTGTGTCTTGTGTCTGTGTGTCTGTGTGTCTTGTGTCTGTGTTTGCTGTGTGTCTGTGTTGTGTGTCTGTGTGTCTGTGTGTCTGTGTGTCTGTGTGTCTGTGTGTCTGTGTGTCTGTGTGTCTGTGTGTCGTGTGTCTGTTGTCTGTGTGTTGTGTCTGTGTGTTTGTTTGTGTGTCTGTTGTGTGTCTGTGTGTCTGTTGTCTGTGTCTGTGTGTCTGTGTGTCTGTGTGTCTGTGTGGTTTTGTCGTTGTCTGTGTGTCTGTGTTTGTGTGTCTTTTGTGTCTGTGTGTCTGTGTGTCTGTGTGTCTGTGTGTCTGTGTGTCTGTGTGTCTGTGTCTGTGTCTGTGTGTCTGTGTGTCTGTGTGTCTGTTGTCTGTGCTGTGGTTGTGTCTGTGTGTCTGTGTGTCTGTGTGTCTGTGTTGTCTGTGTGTCTGTGTGTCTGTGTCTGTGTGTCTGTGTGTCTGTGTGTCTGTGTGTCTGTGTCTGTGTGTCTGTTGTCTGTGTGTCTGTGTGTCGTGTGTCTGTGTGTCTGTGTGTCTGTGTGTCTGTGTGTCTTGTGTCTGTGTGTCTGTGTGTCTGTGTGTGTCTGTGTGTCTGTGTGTCTGTGTTGTGTCTGTGTGTCTGTGTGTCTGTGTGTCTGTGTCTGTGTGTCTGTGTGTCTTGTGTCTGTGTGTCTGTGTCTGTGTGTCTGTGTGTCTGTGTGTCTGTGTGTCTGTGTGTCTGTGTCTGTTGTCTGTGTTGTCTGTGTGTCTGTGTCTGTGTCTGTGTGTCTGTGTCTGTGTCTGTGTGTCTGTGTGTCTGTGTGTCTGTGTGTCTGTGTGTCTGTGTGTCTGTGTGTCTGTGTGTCTTGTCTGTGCTGTGTGTCTGTGTGTCTGTGTGTCTGTGTGTTGTGTGTCTGTGTGTCTGTGTGTTGTGTGTCTGTGTGTCTGTGTGTCTGTGTGTCTGTGTGTCTGTGTGTCTGTGTGTCTGTGTCTGTGTCTGTGTGTCTATGTGTCTTGTGTTGTGTGTCTGTGTGTCTGTGTGTCTGTGTGTCTGTGTGTCTGTGTCTGTGTGTCTGTGTGTCTGTGTGTCAGTGTGTCTGTTTGTGTGTCTGTGTCTGTGTCGTGTCTGTGTCTGTGTGTCTGTGTGTGTGTCTGTGTCTGTGTCTGTGTGTCTGTGTGTCTGTCTGTGTCTGTGTGTCTGTGTGTCTGTGTGTCTGTGTGTCTGTGTGTTGTGTCTGTGTGTCTGTGTGTCTGTGTCTGTGTGTCTGTGTGTCTGTGTCTGTGTCTGGTGTCTGTGTCTGTGTGTCTGTGTGTCTGTGTCTGTGTGTCTGTGTGTCTTGTGTGTCTGTGTGTCTGTGTGTCTGTGTTCTGTGTCTGTGTCTGTGTGTCTGTGGTCTGTGTGTCTGTGTGTCTGTGTCTGTCTGTGTCTGTGTGTCTGTGTGTCTGTGTCTTGTGTGTGTGTGTTTGTCTGTGCTGTGTGTCTGTGTGTCTGTGTGTCTGTGTGTCTGTGTCTGTGTCTGTGTGTCTGTGTGTCTGTGTCTTGTGTCTGTGTGTCTGTGTGTCTTGTGTGTCTGTGTGTCTGTGTGTCTGTGTCTGTGTGTCTGTGTGTCTGTGTGTCTGTGTGTCTGTTGTCTGTGTGTTGTGTCTGTGTGTCTGTGTGTCTGTGTGTCTGTGTGTCTGTGTCTGTTGTGTGTCTGTGTCTGGTCTGTGTGTCTGTGTGTCTGTGTTGTGTCTGTGTGTCTGTGTCTGTGTGTCTGTGTGTCTGTGTGTCTGTGTGTCTGTGTGTCTGTGTCTGTGTGTTCTGTGGTCTGTGTCTGTGTGTCTGTGTGTCTGTGTGTCTGTGTGTCTGTGTGTCTGTGTGTCTGTGTGTCTGTGTGTGTCTGTGTGTCTGTGTGTCTGTGTGTCTGTGTGTCTGTGTCTGTGTGTCTGTGTGTCGTGTGTGTGTCTGTGTGTCGTGTGTGTTTCTGTAGTGTCTTGTGTCTGTGTGTCTGTGTGTCTGTGTGTTTGTGTGTCTGTGTGTCTGTGTGTCTGTGTGTCTCTGTATTTGTGTCTGTGTGTCAGTGTGTCTGTGTGTCTGTGTGTCTGTGTGTCTGTGTGTCTGTGTGTCTGTGTGTCTGTGTGTCTGTGTCTGTGTGTCTGTGTGTCTGTGTGTCTGTGTGTCTGTGTGTCTGTGTGTCTGTGTGTCTGTGTCTGAGTGTCTGTGTGTCTGTGTGTGTCTGTGTGTCTGTGTGTCTGTGTGTCTGTGTGTCTTGTGTCTGTGTTTGTGTCTGTGTGTCTGTGTGTCTTGTGTGTCTTGTGTGTCTGTGTGTCTGTGTGTCTGTGTGTCTTGTGTCTGTGTGTCTGTGTGTCTGTGTGTCTGTGTGTCTGTGTGTCTGTGTGTCTGTGTGTCTGTGTGTCTGTGTTGTGTGTCTGTGTGTTGTGTCTGTGTGTCTGTGTGTCTGTGTGTCTGTGTGTCGTGTGTCTGTGTGTCTGTGTGTCTGTGTCTGTGTGTCTGTGTGTCGTCTGTGTGTCTGTGTGTCTGTGTGTCTGTGTGTCTGTGTGTCTGTGTGTCTGTGTGTCTGTGTGTTAGTGTGTTGTGTCTGTGTGTCTGTGTGTCTGTGTGTCTGTGTGTTGTGTGTCTGTGTGTCTTGTGTCTGTGTGTCTGTGTGTCTGTGTCTGTGTGTCTGTGTGTCTGTGTGCTGTGTGTCTGTGTGTCTTGTGTCTGTGTGTCTGTGTGTCTTGTGTCTGTGTGTCTGTGTGTCTTGTGTCTATGTGTCTGTGTGTCTGTGTGTCTGTGTGTCTGTGTGTCTGTGTCTGTGTCTGTGTGTCTGTGTGTCTTGCTGTGTGTCTGTTGTCTGTGTCTGTGTGTCTGTGTGTCTGTGTGTCTGTGTGTCTGTGTGTCTGTGTGTCTGTGTCTGTGTCTGTGTGTCTGTGTGTCTGTGTGTCTGTGTGTCTGTGTGTCTGTGTGTCTGTGCTGTGTCTGTTTCTGTGTGTCTGTGTGTCTGTGTCTGTGTCTGTGTTCTTGTTTGTCTGTGTGTCTGTGTGTGTGTCTGTGTGTCTGTGTGTCTGTGTGTCTGTGTGTCTGTATGTCTGTGTGTTGCTGTGTGTCTTGTGTCTGTGTGTCTGTGTGTGTATGTCTGTGTGTCTGTGTGTCTGTGTGTCTGTGTGTCTGTGTGTCTGTGTGTCTGTGTGTCTGTGTGTCTCTGTGTCTGTGTGTCTGTGTGTCTGTGTGTCTGTGTGTCTGTGTGTGTGTGTTGTGTGTCTGTGTGTCGTGTGTCTGTGTGTTGTGTGTCTGTGTTGTGTGTCTGTGTGTCTGTGTGTCTGTGTGTCTGTGTGTCTGTGTCTGTGTATCTGTATGTTTGTGTGTCTGTGTATCTGTATGTCGTGTGTCTGTGTGTCTGTGTGTGTCTGTGTGTCTGTGTGTCTGTGTGTCTGTGCTGTGTGTCTGTGTGTCTGTGTGTCTGTGTGTCTGTGTGTCTGTGTGTCTGTGTGTCTGTGTGTCTGTGTGTCTGTGTGTCTGTGTGTCTGTGTGTCTGTGTGTCTGTGTGTCTGTGTGTCTGTGTGTCTGTGTGTCTGTGTGTCTGTGTGTGTGTGTGTCTGTGTGTCTGTGTCTGTGTGTCTGTGTGTCTGTGTGTCTGTGTGTCTGTGTGTCTGTGTGTCTGGTGTCTGTGTGTCTGTGTGTCTGTGTGTCTGTGTGTCTGTGTGTCTGTGTGTCTGTGTGTCTGTGTGTCTGTGTGTCTGTGTGTCTGTGTGTCTGTGTTTGTGTGTCTTGTGTCTGTGTGTCTGTGTGTCTGTGTCTTGTGTCTGTGTGTCTGTGTGTGTTGTCTGTGTGTCTGTGTGTCTGTGTGTCTGTGTGTCTATGTGTGTCTGTGTGTCTGTGTGTCTGTGTGTCTGTGTCTGTGCTTGTGTCTGTGTGTCTGTGTGTCTGTGTGTCTGTGTTCTGTGTGTCTGTGTCTGTGTCTTGTCTGTGTGTCTATGTCTGTCTGTGTCTGTGTGTCTGTGTGTCTGTGTCGTGTGTCTGTGTGTCTGGTGTCTGTGTTGCTGTGTCTGTGTGTCGTGTCTGTGTTGTGTCTGTGTGTCTGTGTGTCTGTGTGTTGTGTGTTTGTGTCTTGTGTCTGTGTGTCTGTGTTTGTCTGTGTGTCTGTGTGTCTGTGTGTCTGTGTTGTGTGTGTTGTGTGTGTGTGTGTGTGTCTGTGTGTCTTGTGTGTCTGTGTGTCTGTGTCTTGTGTCTGTGTGTCTGTGTGTCTGTGTGTCTGTGTGTTGTTGTCTGTGTGTGTGTCTTGTGTGTTTGTGTGTCTGTGTCTATGTGTCTGTGTGTCTGTGTGTTGTGTGTTGTGTCTGTGTGTCTGTGTGTCTGTGTGTGTGTGTTGTGTGTGTGTGTGTGTGTGTGTGTGTGTGTGTGTGTGTGTGTGTGTTGTGTTGTGAGTCTGTGTCTGTGTTATGTGTCTGTTGTGTCTTGCTGTGTGCCTATGTTTCTATGTCTGTGTGTTGTGAACCTGTGTGTCTGTTTCTGTATTTCTTGTGTCTGAGTCTGTATGTCAGTGTCTGTTTGTCTGTGTCTGTGTCTGTGTGTCTGTGTCTGTGTGTCGTGTGTGTCTGTGTGTCTGTGTGTCTGTGTCTGTGTGTCTGTGTCTGTGTGTCTGTGTCTGTGTGTCTGTGTGTCAGTTTGTCTTGGTGTCTGTGTGCCTGTGTGTCTGTGTGTCTGTGTGTCTGTTCTGTGTCTGTGTGTCTGTGTGTTTGTGTTTCTGTGTGTATGTGGGTCTTTGCGTCTGTTTGTCTGAGTGCCTGTGTGTCTGTTTGTTTGTGTCTGTGTCTTTGTCTGTGTGTCTGTGTGTCTGCGTGTCTGTGTGTCTGTGTGCCTGTGAATCTGTGTGTCCGTGTGTCTGTGTCTGTGTCTGTGTGTCTGTGTGTCTGTGTCTGTGTGTCTGTGTGTCTGTGTGTCTGTGTGTCTGTGTGTCTGTGTGTCTAGTGTCTATGTCTGTGTCTGTGTGTCTGTTGTGTGTCTGTGTGTCTGTGTGTCTGTGTGTCTTGTGTCTGTGTGTCTGTGTGTCTGGTGTCTGTGTGTCTGTGTGTCTGTGTGTCTGTGTGTCTGTGTGTCTTGTGTGTGTCTGTGTGTCTGTGTGTTGTGTGTGTGTCTGTGTTCTGTGTCTGTGTGTCTGTGTGTCGTGTGTCTGTGTTATGTGTGTCTGTGTGTCTGTTGTCTGTGTGTCTGTGTTTGTGTCTGTGTCTGTGTGTCTGTGTGTCTGTGTCTGTGTGTCTGTGTGTCTGTGTGTGTGTCTGTGTGTCTGTGTCTGTGTGTCTGTGTGTCTGTGTGTCTGTGTGTCTGTGTGTCTTGTCTGTGTGTCTTGTGTGTGTCGTGTTGTGTTCTTGTGTGTCTGGTGTCTGTGTGTCTTGTGTGTGTCTTGTTGTGTCTGTGTGTCTTTGTGTGTGTCTTGTTGTGTCTGTGTGTCTGTGTGTCTGTGTGTCTGTGTGTCTGTGTGTCTGTGTGTCTGTGTGTTGTGTCTGTGTGTCTTGTGTCGTGTTCGTGTCTGTGTCTGTGTGTGTGTTCTGTGTCTGTGTGTCTGTGTGTCGTGTGTCTGTGTGTCTGTGTCTGTTGTCTGTGTGTCTTGGCTGTGTCTGTGTGTCTTGTGTCGTGTGTCTGTGTGTCTGTGTGTCTGTGTGTCTTGTGTGTGTCTGTGTGTCTATGTCTGTGTGTCTGTGTCTGTGTGTCTGTGTGTCTGTGTGTCTGTGTGTCTGTGTGTCTGTGTGTCTGTGTGTCTTGTGTCTGTGTGTCTGTGTGTCTGTGTCTGTGTTGTGTGTCTGTGTGTCTGTGTGTCTGTGTGTCTGTGTCTGTGTGTCTGTGTGTCTGTGTGTCTGTGTGTCTGTGTGTCTGTGTGTCTGTGTGTCTGTGTGTCTGTGTGTCTGTGTCTGTGTCTGTGTGTTGTGTTGTGTGTTGTGTGTGTCTGTGTTCTGTGTGTCTGTGGTCTGTGTCGTGTGTCTGTGTGTTGTGTGTCTGTGTGTCTGTTGTCTGTGTGTCTGTGTGTCTTGTGTCTGTGTCTGTGTGTTTGTGTTGTCTGTGTGTCTGTGTGTCTGTGTGTCTGTGTGTCTGTGTGTCGTCTGTGTGTCTGTGTGTCTGTGTCGTGTCTGTGTGTCTGTGTGTCTGTGTGTCTGTGTGTTGTGTGTCTGTGTGTTGTTTCTGGTGTCTGGTGTCTGTGTGTCTGTGTCTGTGTGTCTGTGTTGTTGTGTTGTGTGTCTGTGTGTCTGTGTGTGTGTTTGTGTCTGTGTTTGTGTGTCTGTGTGTTGTGTGTCTGTGTGTGTGTGTCTGTGTGTCTGTGTCTGTGTTGTGCTGTGTGTCTGTGTGTCTATGTGTCTGTGTGTCTGTTGTTGTGTGCTGTGTGTCTGTGTGTCTGTGTGTCTGTGTGTCTGTGTGTCTGTGTGTGTGTTGTGTGTCTGTGTGTCTGTGTGTTGTGTGTCTGTGTTTGTGTCTGTGTGTCTGTGTGTCTGTGTGCTATGTTGTCTGATGTCTGTGTGTCTTGTGTCTGTGTGTCTGTGTGTCTGTGTCTGTCTGTGTGTCTGTGTGTCTGTTGTCTGTGTGTGTCTGTGTGTCTGTGTCTGTGTGTCTGTGTGTCTGTGTGTCTGTGTGTCTGTGTGTCTGTGTGTCTGTGTGTTGTGTGTCTGTGTGTCTGTGTGTCTGTGTGTCTGTGTGTCTGTGTGTCTGTGTGTCTGTGTGTCGTGTGTGTCTGTGTGTCTGTGTGTCTGTGTGTGTGTCTGTGTGTCGTGTGTCTGTGTGTCTGTGTGTCTGTTGTCTGTGTGTCTGTGTGTCTGTGTGTCTGTGTGTCTGTGTGTCTGTGTCTGTTGTGTCTGTGTGTCTGTGTGTCTGTGTGTCTGTGTGTCTGTGTGTCTGTGTGTCTGTGTGTCTGTGTGTCTGTGTGTCTGTGTGTCTGTGTGTGTCTGTGTGTCTGTGTGTCTGTGTGTCTGTGTGTCTGTGTGTCTGTGTCTGTCTGTGTGTCTGTGTGTCTGTGTGTCTGTGTGTCTGTGTGTGTCTGTTGTTCTTGTCTGTGTGTCTGTGTGTCTGTGTGTCTGTGTGTGTCTGTGTGTTGTGTGTCTGTGTGTCTGTGTGTCTGTGTGTCTGTGTGTCTGTGTGTCTGTGTCTGTGTGTCTGTGTGTCTTGTGTCTGTGTGTCTGTGTCTGTTGTCTGTGTGTCTGTGTGTCTGTGTGTTGTCTGTGTGTCTGTGTGTCTGTGTGTCTGTGTGTCTGTGTGTGTGTGTCTGTGTGTGTGTTGTGTCTGTGTGTTGTGTGTCTGTGTGTGTGTGTTGTGTGTCTGTGTGTCTGTTGTGTCTGTGTGTTTGTTGTGTTGTTGTCTGTGTGTCTGTGTTGCGTGTGTCTGTGTGTCTGTTTTGTGTCTGTGTGTCTGTGTGTCTGTGTGTCTGTGTGTCTGTGTGTCTGTTGTGTCTGTGTGTCTGTGTGTCTGTGTTGTCTGTGTCTGTGTGTCTGTGTCTTGTGTCAGTGTGTCTGTGTCTGTGTGTCTGTGTGTCTGTGTGTCTGTGTGTTGTCTGTGTGTCTATGTGTTCTGTGTCTGTGTCTGTGTGTCTGTGTTGTTCTGTGTGTCTGTGTGTCTGTGTGTCTGTGTCTGTGTGTCTGTGTCTGTGTTGTGTGTCTGTGTGTCTGTGTGTCTGTGTGTCTGTGTGTCTGTGTGTCTGTTGTCTGTGTGTCTGTGTGTTGTCGTGTCTGTGTGTCTGTGTGTCTGTGTGTCTGTGTGTCGTGTGTGTCTGTGTTGTGTGTCTGTTTGTGTCTGTGTGTCTGTGTGTCTGTGTGTCTGTGTGTTGTGTGTCTGTGTCTGTGTGTCTGTGTTGTCTGTGTGTCTGTGTGTCTGTGTGTCTGTGTGTCTGTGTGTCTGTTGTGTCTGTGTGTCTGTGTGTCTGTGTGTGTCTGTGTGTCTGTGTGTCGCTGTTGTCTGTGTTTGTTGTCTGTGTGTCTGTGTGTCTGTGTGTCTGTGTGTGTGTGTCTGTGTGTCTGTTGTCTGTGTGTCTGTGTGTTCTGTGTCTGTGTGTGTCTGTTGTCTGTGTGTCTGTGTGTCTGTGTGTGTTGTGTGTCGTGTCTGTGTTCTGTGTCGTTGTGTGTCTGTGTGTCTGTGTGTCTGTGTGTCTGTGTGTCTGTGTCTGTTGTCTGTGTGTCTGTGTGTCTGTGTGTCTGTGTGTCTGTGTGTCTGTGTGTCTTGTGTCTGTGTGTGTGTCTGTGTGTCTGTGTGTCTGTGTGTCTGTGTGTACTGTGTTCTGTGTGTCTGTGTCTGTGTGTCTGTGTGTCTGTGTGTCTGTGTGTCTGTGTCGTGTGTCTGTGTCTGTATGTCTGTGTGTCTGTGTGTCTGTGTGTCTGTGTGTCTGTGTCTCTGTGTGTCTGTGTGTCTGTGTCTGTGTCGTGTGTGTCTGTGTTCTGTGTGCTGTGTCTGTGTGTCTGTCTGTGTGTCTGTGTGTCTGTGTCTGTGTCTGTGTGTCTGTTTCTTGTGTGTGTCTGTTGTCTGTGTGTGTGTGTTGTGTGTGTGTGTGTGTGTGTCTGTGTGTGTGTGTGTGTGTGTGTGTGTGTCTGTGTGTCTGTGTGTCTGTGTGTCTGTGTGTCTGTCTGTGTGTCTGTGTGTCTGTGTGTCTGTGTGTCTGTGTGTCTGTGTGTCTGTGTGTCTGTGTGTCTGTGTGTGTCTGTGTGTCTGTGTGTCTGTGTGCCTGTGTTTCTGCTGTGTCTGTCGTGTCTGGTGTCTGTGTGTCTGTTGTGTCTGTGTGTCTTGTGTCTGTGTGTCTGTGTGTCTGTGTGTCTGTGTCTGTGTGTCTGTGTGTCTGTGTGTCTGTGTGTGTCTGTGTGTCTGTGTGTCTGTGTGTCTGTGTGTCTGTGTGTCTGTGTGTCTTGTGTGTCTGTGTGTCTGTGTGTCTGTTGTGTCTGTGTGTCTGTGTGTCTGTGTGTGTCTGTGTGTCTGTGTGTCTGTGTGTCTGTGTCTGTGTGTCTGTATGTCTGTGTCTGTGCTGTGTCTGTGTGCTGTGTGTCTGTGTGTGCTGTGTGTCTGTGTGTCTGTGTGTCTGTGTCTGTGTGTCTGTGTGTGTCTGTGTGTCTGTTGTCTGTCTGTGTTGTGTCTGTGTGTCTGTGTGTCTGTGTGTCTGTGTGTCTGTGTGTCTGTGTGTCTGTGTCGTGTCTGTGTTGTCTGTGTGTCTGTGTGTGTCTGTGTGTCTGTGTGTCTGTGTCTGTGTGTGTCTGTGTGTCTGTGTGTCTGTGTGTGTGTCGTGTTGTGTCTGTGTGTCTGTGTGTCTGTGTGTCTGTGTGTGTCTGTGTGTTCTGTTGTCTGTGTGTCTGTGTGTCTGTGTGTCTGTGTGTCTGTGTGTCTGTGTGTCTGTGTCTGTGTGTGTTGTGTGTGTCTGTGTGCTGTGTGTCTGTGTGTCTGTTGTCTGTGTGTCTGTGTCTGTGTTGTGTGCCTGTGTGTCTGTTTGTGTCTGTGTGTCTGTGTGTCTGTGGTCTGTGTGTCTGTGTGTCTGTGTGTCTGTGTGTCTGTGTGTCTGTGTGTCTGTGTGTCTGTGTGTCTGTGTGTCTGTGTGTCTGTGTGTCTGTGTTTCTGTGTGTCTGTGTCTGTGTGTCTGTGTGTCTGTGCGTCTGTGCGTCTATGTGTCTGTGTGTCTGTGTGTCTGTGTGTCTGTGTCTGTGTCTGTGTGTCTGTGTTGTGTCTGTGTGTCTGTGTCTGTGTGCTGTGTGTCTGTGTGTGTGTGTCTGTGTGTCTGTGTGTCTGTGTGTCTGTGTGTTGTGTGTCTGTTGTCTGTGTGTCTGTGTGTGCTGTAGTGTTGTGTGTGTGTCTGTGTGTCTGTGTGTGTGTGTCTATGTGTGTGTGTGCTGTGTGTCTGTGTTATGTCTGTGTGTCTGTGTGTCTTGTGTCTGTGTGTCTGTGTGTCTGTGTGTCGTGTGTCTGTGTGTCTGTGTGATCTGTGTGTCTGTGTGTCTGTGTCTGTGTGTGTCGTGTGTGTCTGTGTCTGTGTATTGTCTGTGTGTCTGTTGCTGTGTGTACTGTGTATCTGTGTATCTGTGTACTTGTGTCGTGTGTCTGTTGTCTGGTGTAGTGTGTCTGTGTGTCTGTATTTTCTGTGTGTGCGTGTGTCTGTGTATCTGTCGTATCTGTGTCGTGTGTTATGTGTCTGTGTGTTGTGTGTCTGTGTGTTGTATGTGTGTCTGTGTGTCTGTGTGCTGTGTGTCTGTGTGTCTGTGTGTCTGTGTGTCTGTGTGTGTCTGTTGTCTGTGTGTCGTGTCTGTGTGTCTGTGCCTTGTCGTGTGTCTGTTGTCTGTGTGTCTGTGTGTCTGTGTGTCTGTGTGTCGTGTGTGTCTGTGTATCTGTTGTCTGTGTGTCTGTGTGTCTGTGTGTCTTGTGTGCCGGTGTCTGTTGCTGTGTCTGTGGTGTATGTGTGTGTTGTGTGTGTGTGTGTCTTGTTCTGTTGTCTGTGGTCTGTGTGTCTGTGTTGTGTGCCTTGGTGTCTGTTTGTGTCTGTGTGCCTGTGTTTGCGTGTCTGTGTGTCGGTGTGTCTGTGTGTCTGTGTGTCTGTGTGTCTGTGTGTCTGTGTGTCTGTGTGTCTGTGTGTCTGTGTGTCTGTGTGTCTGTGTGTCTGTGTGTCTGTGTGTCTGTGTGTCTGTGTGTCTGCGTGCCTGTGTGTCTGTGTATCTGTGTGTCTGTGTGTCTGTGCGTCTGTGTCTGTGTGTCTGTGTATATGTGTGTC
>JARFJB010000832.1:80000-105343 GCA_036346205.1 Vesta saturnalis
GTATGGATTAATAAAACACATTTTGTACATGTATATATTTTCATGCAATAAATAATTATAAATAATGGTGATTATGATAACAGAATAATAATAATGATAATAACAGTAATAATAATAATTATAATAATAATCTTTGAATCTTTATTTTTTCAATTTTCCTACAATTTTCGGTCCAACCAAGTCCTCAAGACTTAACGGTCAGTTACGTTCATAAACAAAATAAACATTTACAATAAAGATGTTTTAAAGCTACTTCACATACACTCTTACATAACACAAATAACTGAATAAATTATTTGGTAAATTTAAATCAGGCATTAAATTAACGAACAGAATAATTAATAAAGATTTAGCATTATATTACATATATACAAACATTATGAAACAAAAGCTATGTAGCATTTTATAT
This sequence comes from Vesta saturnalis, assembly GCA_036346205.1. NCBI lineage: Eukaryota > Metazoa > Arthropoda > Insecta > Coleoptera > Lampyridae > Vesta > Vesta saturnalis. Next base: position 80,410 of record JARFJB010000832.1, read on the forward strand.
TGTTTAATTTATAAAAATAACTTTTTTTTTTTTTTTTACTTTCATTAAATATTAACTGTACTACCAGTTATACTGTTTTTTCGATTTAATATAAATTAAATTAAATCAATAAATAAAAATAATAATAATAACAATAATAATAACAATAATAACTTAGTATGTCTACACAGAAATGGTGCCAAAGACCGCAGCTGTCGATGCACCAAAACATTACAAAAAAAATAATAATAATAATAATAGTAATAATAATGATAATAGCTCGTATTAGTAACAAATAATTTCTCAATTTAAAATCTAATAACAAAGTAATAGTAGCGGGGATATTGCAATGTCCCCAAGCCAGTGTATCGATACCATTAGGCAGCAAATACCTCTTGTTGTCGCGATTGTTAAGAGCGACTTTACGTTGCTCTATACTATAAACGTGGTGGCTCTTCGATATGATACTGCTTTGAGAGACGCCTGTAATATCCCCGCTTTTGACGCATTTTAAATAATCATTAAACTAATCCTATTTCTTACAGCATAATCCCTAACGCCTTTAAATTTTCTTACCTCATTATCCCCAAGTCTAAAGCTGTACATTTTAGATGCCGAAGCCAGACATTTATTAATCACTCTTCCACTCATTTCATCCTTCATCAAACCATTTACTTTGCTATTGTATCTTGGAATGTTGTAGGGGTTGTCTAGGGGATAATCAGAGGTGTCGAAACGCAAAATGTTGTTGCGTATGATATCGTATGCATCCTCACATTTCATCTCGTACACCACGCTATCGGTATCCAAATATAATAATTTCATACAATCATCATTAAACTGATGTTACATGAAAATTATAGTGGAAATCATACATTAATGTTTTAGAAATGTCTAAAATAGCCATTCCTACATATAGTGGCTTATTAAAGTAGATTTCTACTTTGGATAACTCGATAGCCATCAATTCCTCACCAAATATCTCTCTGCTGCGGAATTTTGGCTAGGATATGTAATAACTAGCTCCATACCTATCACTCCACCTGGTGACAAGTTTGACAATTCTATGATTTCTAACATTCTCCATGGTTTTGCCAAAATTTGCGTTAACAGTTTGTGCAAGCTTTTCACGAAATAGTTAGTGTATCTTGCTCGCAACCTTGTATGTATGGTTTGAACCAACGTATTTGGTTCAAGCTAATAGCGAGATGAATTTTCTCAAGCACAAGGCCTGTTTGAAGACATTGTATAAAATGGGGTAGTAAATGACATACTTACTCTTAGAATGCAGTATTACGAGCAGTTTCCTATTTCTACCACCAGGTCGAGTACCGTGTTCAACATGGTTTGCTGGGATCATATTCATCCATGTACTTATTATTAGCCTTACCATATTTACTACAGCATTCTGTTATCCCTCCTCTTATACCCTTTTCCACGAACAATAGCATATCAACATCGGTGATCAGCTCTAGTCTAACATTAGTGTAATTTAACACACACTGCCAGGTGTATCTGGGCGTGGTTTAAAAGAATGCCGTATGTAACTCGTGTGTTATCAGGCACTTATTTCTGGAATTTGTGAATACGTCAGCAAGTAGAAGCATATCACATGTCAGATAAACATCGCCATATTGACCTAAATTTTGAATTTGAAACTTTTACCAAATGTTCTGAGCATGCGCATAATCATTATCTGTGATATGTGATTGCTTCAACTTGCTGTAAGGTTTATCTTTATGCGTAAGACAAGTTCTATCTAATTTAGGCCACGTATCTACATACTCACACGGATACACCCTTTTTTGGTTAATAACTGCAATTGCTCATGATTTAAATTTTGAAATCGTTAAATGGTAGGTGGGAGGAAAATTTATCTAGGGACTCGATCATGAAGCGGTAGGATTCTACAAATCGAAATTTAACTATGGAATGATATGTAACGTTATCAGTTTTAGGTAATAATGAAATGTAACCGGGGACAGCTTGGGAAATATCTTTTATCAGGAAGTGTGAGATAACTCAGACTTCCATAATCTTTCCAGGTATAAACCCGTAAAGATTATGGAAAAAAAACTGGTATTATTCGCAGGGCCTTATACCGGATTTGCATCCTTGATTAGCACTACTTCTAAATTGACCGGTGGATGCATTATATTCCAGTATTTGCATGTCGCTTAACGTTTCCATAGGAAGTTTTGATAAGAAATTGTTAAACGTGCAGTGGACATAAGATGCGATGCTGCACACGTTATTTTTCTTATACTTAACGGTATTTCGCGTTTCGTCATCTTTAAAATACTGCACTAAACATTCCAAGTCGCAATATAAAATAAATGGCGCAGTCTTCTTAAACTCATAGTTCTTAAAATACGTATTCGAACCTGGCTTTGGCGTCTCTATCCTACATTTATTAATTAACTTACAATCCAACTCGTGAGTGCTTAACTTAATTTGGAAGCTAGAATAGTAGAGGCATCTATCGCATAGATATAATTTATTATGATTCTTCGTTAACTATGAACGCACTAATCATGATGAATTTTTGATTCAGCAGAAATGAAATTTAACGACTTCATCATCATCTGTAGTTGTTTCAAGTTTCGAAACGTCATCATCTATTTTGCTTTCAATTTCACAATTCTGCTGGATCATTAATAAATTAACATGATGTTGTTTCTTGTCTTCACATATATAGACAGGTACTGCGTTATATTTAGCTGCATCTTTTCTAGTAAGGACATACACGTTTATGGATAAATTAGGATTTTGTTTTAAGAATTTAGGGATTTCGCTTAAGCCGTCGAAAACTGTATCTCAAAATTTAGGATTTCGGCTCAATAGGGATAGGATCATACACGATCAGAGTTGATAGGAGCGGAAAAGAGAGCCGATGCTAAAGCCCACCCGAAACAGGCTTCATCATTGTTTGTCAGGGTATTTTGAACACCCTGTATACGTATTGGCTAATTTTGTTTGTAGTCTTATGCACTTAGTTACATTCCGTATATACATATTTTTTTTTGTTGTCAAATTAAGTTTTATGGTAAATTTGTTTAACGTGTGTAGCGACCTTTAGGGATGGTAGGTGTATGGTGAGCTTTACTTTTTTTGTTTGTGAATTATTTTTTTTGTAATTTAGGTTGTTTTTCCTTATTATTTCCCGTTTATAGAAGTCTGATTAACGCTTATTTGTATATAGTTGTATATAAGTTTAATTAAGGTTCCATTTCGTTTGATTTCCGTAAAATATAATAGAAAGATTTGTAATTTAAATAAATAGTGTAGGTTTATATGTGTATGATGTCATGTTGGCGACATAGAGACGCTTAAATATAGTTGTTCAGTGTAATAGTGAATATGCTGGTTTTGAGTCATAGAGATTGCATGTGGGCCTTATTGTTCGTACTTTAAGGAAAACATAGAGATACTGTACACGTTACTTTTGCTGACGTTTGAGATTTTGGAAATTACCGAGTCCTTACGGACGAAGACGAAATTTGTGTTTGGGGGTATCAAATCTTCCCCTTCCGTTTCTTAATTGGTGGAACTAAATTAGATAAGATTTTTTTTTGAGTAGTGGGATTCAAAATCAAAGCTGGATTTTTGTGAATAATTTGTTTGATTCTGAAATTGACTGCGCTCTCGTGTACTAGTACGGTGCCGCTTGTTACGCTTTAAGGGGTGGTTTAGAACGTTAATATTTTGGACCTTGTGGTGTTTAACGAACGTACTTTTTGTGTAGTAAGGGTAGTTAAGCTACTTCTGAAGACGACCTGAAAAAGGGATTTTATCAAAATTGTTCATCACCAAAGGATTATACCTAGTGCCGATTTCGGTTTTACGTAAAGTTACCTAGAGGACATCGTCGTGTTTTATTAGTGCTTCAGTGAACTCTTTGGTTTTTCTCGCTTTTGCGGATTTATTTAAAATCAACGTTCTTGTAGTGCCTCTTATTTACCGTACAAAGCGTGTTTAAAGATAAAGAAACTTTCGCAATATAATAAAATTATAGTTATTTAAAACAAATTATTAACATTTTGGATTATTAGTGGAAGTAAAACCAGTTAAAAGATTTAAGTCAACAAGCAAATTGAACGCTCAAATTATTATTAATTTAAAAGAAGTTTTTAATTAATGCAGTAACATTTTAACGCGATTCAATCAAGAAATTGTTTGTGTATCATAGAACAATAGTCAACAATTTTAGTCACCATTTGCCAGACCAGGAAGATTTCATTTCCGTTATAGCAGAAACCGATCACCTGGGTCGCTTTCATTGTTGTAACACAGGAGAGGTTGATACGTGTAAAACTCGGTTGATGAATTTATGGTCTTTAAGTTACGACTCACTTTGTATGTTGTTGGAAAATGGCAACATTGCACTAAAAATCGTGTTAAATTTAAACTGTTGCAAACATGTGATTACTTTAAAATTTTGGATTGGTGAAAATAATCAGGCTATTGTTCTTTTGGTTTTCTGGTACCTTTAGATAAGAAGGAAAACGCCATTTTGGGTAACATGCGTAGTGTGAAGCACATGTAAAATTTGGAAAAGGTGTTCCTAAAAATTGGATTGAATTGTTCAAGAAAATTTTTAAGTCAGCCTGTTGCTGGTTTTATTCTTTTTCCATATAAATAAGTCCTGTTGGGGACTTCGAATTTAGTTCGGCTTTAATTTTTTTGGTTGCTTCTGCTACATTGGCTTCGATCAAGAGGTAAGCTACTCACTTTCGTTACTTATTTACAAGCCATAGTTTGAAATGCATGCGTACATGTTTTGCAATTGTTACTACAGCTAAAGATCATATTTTAAAATTGGGGTATCGACTTAAATTCTAACACATTTATCTTATATAGGTTCTTTTTGGTCCTTTCACATTCACTCAAGATTAACATATCTCGTGCTTCCATAAGGAATAATTAAACCGTTCCTGACAACACATTTGGATATCACTCGTCCGAGGATGAAATATTAGTTAGCGGTCTTCAAGCCTGAATGGAAAACATCTACGATTACTCCTTCTCCTAATATCTTCCGACTTAACAGAAGAAATATACGTTACACCTACGACTAGGTTCTGATAAGTATTATTGTTACACACAGACACAATTTTACCTATGGTGAGTGACTTTTGATTGTTTTTCTGTATAACGAGGCTTTCGTTAACTGTACTTTACTGAAAGTTTTATAACCATTACATTACTGTGCTACTACTTGTATTAGTGTGTTTCTGCAATTATCTTAATCTTGAAATTAATGCTTATGCTTTATTATTTAAACATTTTCTGAGTAATCGAGAGTAATACTGTACATTTGTACCTGTAAAAGATAAATTGGGTTATTCCAAAGTTTTGCTTATACTTACCTTTAACTTTGCAATAGAATTTATATATTATCTATTTACTTTTCTTGTATACTGGCTTTGTTCTGCTAAACAACGGTAATTGTAAAACGGTTAGAATTACCTGTGTTTACTGTACATGCAACCAGCTGTTTGTTCACTGAATGCTGCTCGTTGAGTTTAAATATACAATGTATGTCATAAGATTATGCTAACTGCTGGGGTTTCAATTACTGTGTAATTCAACGGGAATAGTTATTTACTATCATTGGGGTTGTATAACATTTATTATTTTTTTTTCTTTCGGATTACAATTTTAATCGTTGTTTATTATAAAACTGTTTGAAGTAGGAGTCACTAATTTGAATTTTTTTGTTGGTAGCTTTATGCTTACTTGCCAACTTGGTAATCAACTTGGCCTTCAAAAAATTTTTTCTAAATGCTTTACGCTTATTATTTTGTCTGTAATGATCATGTTAACTAAATTTAATAATATTTTGTGCTTACATAAGTAAACAACTGGGTAGACATCTAGTGCTAATTTTCGTTTTATATTCGGGGTTTAATTGCGTCCGGTTGATTGGAAACCGATAAACTAATCACGAGAGCTCTTCGTGGAATATCGGGTTACAAGATTTAAATTTCGGATAAATAATATATATATGTTTGGGTATCCTTTTCTTTTAGGGTCAACGCTAGATGCCGAACCGTATGGGGTCTGTGTAGGTACATTTGTAAGTAATTAATAATTTTGTTGAAAGGTAAGTTGATTACTGCGGATTCATGTGGTAGTTATATTATTAAGTATAGTATTATTTATTGTTGTATGGGTAATATTTCCTTACGAAATTGTATTTATGTCAGCGAGTTGTCGCTCCATCACGTTCTGTTTTGGGTAAAGGTTTACGGATTTAAATTATTATTTATACCAGTTGTACTATTTCATTTTGGGTATATTAAAAGTGATGTTAAACGATTGTAAGCTCTTTCATTAATCCTGTGATCTACGATCAAATTCCTAACCAGTTCCTCATCCATGTGGACTTAGTTCACCATTTTCTTTTAGCTGTCTCTTTTGTCCTATGTGGCCGTAGCCCTTTTCTTGATAGAGGGGCGATAAAGAAGTCAATCAAGTGGTGCCCTTTTTTAAACTTTATGTATTTCCTTTCTCCTGCCAAAACGCCCATGCATCCAAGTGCTGAACCGACCGACTGAGCTTCCGGCTAATTCCTCTTTTCCTTGTTACGGCACCTTGGTCACCAATTTCTACCAATATCCATTTGTGCACGTAACAAAGAAAGATTGGCACCCAACTTTGGGGGCGATTTGTTTTGGTAAATATTCTTTATGTGTACCAGTACACATACTTTTAATCAGTACCTTATACTTTAAGATTTTGTCCTTATACTTTAATATTTTTGTATCCTTTACTCCTTTTCTCTACGATAGTTTAACACAACTTAGTTTAAAATTTAATTGATCAATTTAACGCTGTAGCTTTAATTGGTATTTACTTTAATAAATTTAGACTCACGTTCATATAAGTTAGACTTTAATATGGCTATTATTTGGAAAATAGATGTTAATCGATTACTAAAAGCGGAGCTTCAATACGAATTATCTTCAAGGGGGTTTTCATGCGACGTTTCTGTAGAACAGTTACGTAAATCAGTTCGTAGTGCATTAGTACTAGACGGGATCAAACTCTTTCGACTGTAGATTATACTATTGCGTGTGATGTTGATCTATCGGCTATACGAAAAGCTAATGAAGAGCTTTCTACTATTTTAACCTCTTTTTCGGGTGACATTTCTACACCGGTTGCTAAACGTTTGATTACACTTTGGGTACATACTCATCGTCGTCGTACTCTGACGAAAGTGGATACTCCGGATGAAGTAACGGTAAAAAATGAATTTCTTCTCTCACTTCAAAATTATCGCGCTGAAGTAGAGGCTATGTATCGCAGGTGGAAACATCCTGCTACGGTTAGTTTCACACAAGTACCTTCTTCTAGTCCAAAGGTTACACCAATTAGTAGTTCGGAAGGTGAACCTGATTTTATTTCTTCTGATTCGGATGACTTGGATGCGTTACCTATTCCAGGCGTTAATACGTCTACACCAGTAGCTTCGCGGAAATACTATGCGGTTGCGAAATTAAACTTAACCTTTTCTGGGGAAACTTCTTCGTCACTTCTTGAATTTTTGACACGGGTGGAAGAACTCGCTTCTGCTAGGGGACTTACTAATTCATACCTTTACGCTGCTTGTCCAGAACTTTTGACGGGCAAGGCCTTATTACTATACAGGGCACATAAGGAATCTTTAACCTCTTGGGAAGATGTGGTAGCACTTTTAAAATCAGAATTTATTCCAATTAATTATGACGAACGACTCGTACTATGGGTCCTTTAGAATCGATTGGTATATATGTAGCTACTATGCAAAGTTTATTTCAACGCTTACTTCTACCTCTTTCTCCGGAACGACAACTTGAGATTGTCCGACGTAATATTTCTCCGTTCTATCAAACTTCTTTAGCTTTAACCGATATAACTTCTTTGGCACAACTGATCACTGGGCAAAAAGCTCGAACATAATAAATATTCTATTGAAACATTTAGACCTCCTCCTTCTCGTCGTACTTCCAAATTATTAGAACCCAATTTAGCATATGGAGATTCTGCTAGTGATGCATCAACTTCGTCTAATATTCGTAAACCTACTCCTTACGTTGTTCATACCTTATCTACTCCTTCATCTCCTAATTTACGTTGCTGTAATTGTCAAAAACGAGGACATACTTCTCCTAAATATTCAGAACCACAGAATAAGCATTGTTATGGTTGCGGTAAACCAGGGGTTACCAGACCAAATTGTCCTAAATGTAATTCTCGTCAGGGAAACTAATATTAGAGGCTTCTGACCGAGTAGAAGACTCTCTTATACCTACAATCTCGGATACTCCTTTTTCGGGTCTTACTGACCAACAACGTTTTCTTCTTGACTTTATATTCTCTAGTGTTCGTAACGACGAACGATCTTACCTTAATGTCTCCATTCTTGGACAAATGTTTGAAGGTCTTCTGGATAGTGGATCCTCACGGACCATACTTGGCATGGATGGATGGAATTCTTTACGACGTTTACATATTTCCCTTTTGACAGACAAATCTCATTTATTTTGTTCAGTGGCTAATGGTGGCAAATGTCAGATTCTTGGTCATGTTCCTCTTCCGATCACGGTGGAAGATAAAACTGTAGTTATTGATGTGTTAGTAGTACCAGAAGTTTCTCAACCACTTATTTTGGGTATAGATTTTTGGAGGGCGATTGATTTCGTCCCGGATTTCCGAAAGGGTCATTGGTCTTTTGGACCTACTCCATTACTTGACGCTATAAATACCGAACATTTAAACTCTTTCTCCGAATTATCTTCTTTTGAACAAAACTCACTACAAAATCTTCTGAATACAGCTTTTCCTTTGGCTTCCGATACACTTGGTTGCACTTCTCTAATAGAGCACAAAATTATTACAGACGCAGAACCTATTAAGCAAAGATATTATCCGTTATCTCCTACTTTACAAATTATTGTAGATAAAGAGCTTGATGACATGTTGGCTATGGGTGTTGTGGAACCTTCAAATAGTCCATGGTCTAGTCCAGTAGTTATGGTACGAAAAAAAGACAACTCCTACAGATTTTGTATCGATTTTCGCAAAGTCAACGCTGTGACACAAAAGGATGCTTACCCTTTGCCTTATATAACTTCGATTTTGGATCGGTTACGTGACGCTCGCTTCTTATCCAGTTTGGATATTCGTTCTGCTTATTGGCAAATACCTCTTTCTCAAAATTCTAAACCGCTCACTGCTTTTACTGTACCTCATAGAGGCTTATTTCAATTTACTAGAATGCCTTTCGGCTTACATAATTCTCCTGCTACTTTTCAAAGATTAATTGATCGTGTTCTCGGTGCTGATCTCGAACCATACTGTTTCGCTTATCTGGATGATATTGTTATTGCTACTCCTACTTTCGAGAAACATTTAGAGGTGCTGACGCAAATTTTCAATCGTTTACGGGAAGCAGGGTTAACTTTAAGACGCGACAAATGTCAATTTTGTCGTCCCGAATTAAAATATCTCGGTTATGTGGTCAACAAAGATGGCTTATTGGTTGATCCGGATAAGATCGCTGCAATTACTTCTATACCTGTTCCTACCTCAGTAACGGAAATTCGTAGATTACTCGGAATGTGTAGTTGGTATCGACGTTTTGTTCCAAATTTTGCTACGCTTACTGCTCCTTTGAGTGCGCTTACTCGGAAAAACACTCCTTTCGTTTGGTCAAATCAATGTCAAGATTCTTTTAACGCTTTAAAAAAAATGTCTCGTATCTGCTCCTATTCTTTCATGTCCTGATTTTTCTTGTCCTCTTACTATACAAACAGATGCTTCAGATTTTGGCTTAGGTGCTGTTTTAAGTCAGACTACTACGGCTGGTGAACAAGTCATTAGTTACATCAGTCGCTCCTTAACTAAAACGGAACGTCATTACTCAACGACCGAGAAAGAATGTTTAGCGGTCTTATGGGCCATTGAAAAATTTCGTCCTTATGTCGAGGCTGCACACTTTTCGGTAATTACTGATCATCATTCTTTAGTATGGCTAAATAAACTTCAAAATCCTTCGGGAAGATTAGCTCGTTGGGCTATTAGGCTTCAACAATACGACTTCGACATCATACACCGAAAAGGTAAAGAACATGTTGTACCTGATGCTCTTTCTCGTTCTGTACCAAAACTTGATACTCTCGTCACTGAACCAACTACTTCACGTATCTCATTACCTATTACTGATCAATGGTATATTTCTATGCGCGAACGCGTAAATTCTTCTCCAAGGAAATTTCCTTCCTGGTTTGTTAAAAAATGAATTGCTCTTCAAGCGTACTAAAGCTACTTCAACTTCTGATGACTTAGGTGATTGGAAAATGGTTGTTCCAAAGAACCAACGTTCAGAAATTCTTCGCGAATTACATGATTCTCCTACTGCAGGACATTGTGGGGTAACTAAAACTGTAGCTCGTATCTCACTTCATTATTATTGGCCAGCCTTACGGGCCGACGTCTCGCGTTACATTCGACGCTGCAATATCTGTGCTGCTCATAAGGTGGAACAACAGACACCGCCAGGATTCTTTGCTCCTGCTATTGTGCCTACCAGGCCATGGCAAGTACTTTGCGCAGATCTCGTAGGACCTCTGCCACGATCCTCAAAAGGTCATTGTTTTATACTTGTGGTAGCAGATTATTTCACTAAATTTCCATGCTTCTTTCCTTTACGTACTGCAACAGCTACTATGGTTACTCGAATTCTGGAAGAACAAATCTTTTTAATGTTTGGTACTCCACAATACATAATCACTGATAATGGGGTACAATTTCGCAGCAAGGAATTTACAAACCTGTGTTCTCGCTATCGTACAAATATTCTTTATACTCCAAAATATCACCCTAGATCGAATCCTGCTGAACGAATTAACAGAGTTCTAAAACAATGCTCTCTTCTTATATTAGCTCTAATCAGCGTACCTGGGATGTAAATTTACCCAAGATCGGATGCGCTATTCGCTCAGCTAAACATGAGATTACCGGTTACTCTCCTTATTTTGCTTTCTGTGGACGCGAACACGTACTTTATGGTGATCTTTTTCCTGAACCTCTTGACTCTGACTCTCCTATCCTGAACCCTAGTGAAAATACTCCTCCGATACGATCCGACCAGTTCTACAACTCACTTCGCTTGGACATTCTTAAACGTATGAAACGTTCTACTAAACGAGTCCAACAGCGGTATAACTTTCGTCGCCGTCACGTTCGTTATCAAATCGGCGATCTGGTTTGGAAAAGAAATTTCGTTCTCTCCGATGCGTCTCGGTATTTCAATGCCAAGCTCGCACCGAAATTCGTGGGTCCGTGCCGTATAGCACAGTGGTGTCTCCGTGGACGTACGCGTTAGACGATGCAACGGGAAGTCTTTGGGCGTCTATCACGCTAAAGATATTAAACCGCACACCTTTGCTCTCTGCGCCTTCTATTACGTCATCGGACGAGGATGCTATTGATACTGTGGGTTCGAGGACCAAAGGTACTCTTGTAGGGAGTCCTAAACGCCGCAAGCGGCACAAGTAGTCGCTACGCTACTTCTTTCTGGTGGTTGGTTGGGTTCTCTTCGTAGGGGTGGCTATATTTAGGGTTACACTCACTTCTGTCTTTTCGTTCTTCGAGTGTCTCCCTGCTCGAACATCAGAGCCCTTCACTTCCTTCTTTTATTTCTTTCGGGTGGGTTTCTTAGCACGTCTGTCTCTGTGTGCAAGGGTTGGGATTGGGATTTGGTTTGGGTTGGGGGGTTTTTAGGTTGGCGACCCTATAGTTCTGCCGAGGGTTGGGATCGGGGGCGTAATTGCCAAGTATGTTTAGATGAATAAATGAATGTGAGATGATGGCACCCAAATGCCTACCCAAACTCATAATCCTTATCCGCTTTGAGATCCCAACAACTTAGTTTACACCTTTTTATTTTATTCCCAGTTCATTTATGTTTTAGTTTTGAGGGCTGTATCCCCTCACGGTATACCTTCTGTTACGCTGCGCGTTTAAAGACTGTACTTAGAGTTTGCTGAGCATAAAGCTGAGCTAATCTTTGGTAGACCGTTCTGGCTTCTACTCTTCTTGCTTCCTTTCATTTCCCCTCTTTGGGAGAATTCTGGGCCTCTCGGGGTATAAGACGCCACACTGCCGTGCCCGCCTGTCCGAGTCCCCCTTCTTAGTGATGAGGGGGGGAGGGAGCGGTAAGAGGTGCAACAATCTGTTCTAGAGCTACTTTCGCCTCTTCTCTTTAGGTAAACTCTTGTGATGCCACTGAGGGTCGCTCTGCCTTTATGAGCACCGAACGACGAGTACGGTTGGAGAATGTAGTAGGTTTGGTTTTATTTTTATTTTTTATTTTTATTTAGTTATGACCTAGTACCGGCCGACTGCCGAAGGGCTCAGGTGGGAGTTGGAGCCAGGGTGTCCGCTCGTCTAGTATGAAAGATTCTTAGGTAGTGACTGTGGGTGACTCTGAGGTAAGTACGTCCGCCACGTGGATTTCTGCGTGGTGTCGTTTTTGGTCCGCTTTGTACGGGGTTTCGAAATTCTGGGTGGGGTTTTTAATTTTGCTAGGGGGGATTTGATACGTGTAAAACTCGGTTGATGAATTTATGGTCTTTAAGTTACGACTCACTTTGTATGTTGTTGGAAAATGGCAACATTGCACTAAAAATCGTGTTAAATTTAAACTGTTGCAAACATGTGATTACTTTAAAATTTTGGATTGGTGAAAATAATCAGGCTATTGTTCTTTTGGTTTTCTGGTACCTTCAGATAAGAAGGAAAACGCCATTTTGGGTAAAATGCGTAGTGTGAAGCACATGTAAAATTTGGAAAAGGTGTTCCTAAAAATTGGATTGAATTGTTCAAGAAAATTTTTAAGTCAGCCTGTTGCTGGTTTTATTCTTTTTCCATATAAATAAGTCCTGTTGGGGACTTCGAATTTAGTTCGGCTTTAATTTTTTTTGGTTGCTTCTGCTACACATTGGCTTCGATCAAGAGGTAAGCTACTCACTTTCGTTACTTATTTACAAGCCATAGTTTGAAATGCATGCGTACATGTTTTGCAATTGTTACTACAGCTAAAGATCATATTTTAAAATTGGGGTATCGACTTAAATTCTAACACATTTATCTTATATAGGTTCTTTTTGGTCCTTTACACATTCACTCAAGATTAACATATCTCGTGCTTCCATAAGGAATAATTAAACCGTTCCTGACAACACATTTGGATATCACTCGTCCGAGGGATGAAATATTAGTTAGCGGTCTTCAAGCCTGAATGGAAAACATCTACGATTACTCCTTTTCCTAATATCTTCCGACTTAACAGAAGAAATATACGTTACACCTACGACTAGGTTCTGATAAGTATTATTGTTACACACAGACACAATTTTACCTATGGTGAGTGACTTTTGATTGTTTTTCTGTATAACGAGGCTTTCGTTAACTGTACTTTACTGAAAGTTTTATAACCATTACATTACTGTGCTACTACTTGTATTAGTGTGTTTCTGCAATTATCTTAATCTTGAAATTAATGCTTATGCTTTATTATTTAAACATTTTCTGAGTAATCGAGAGTAATACTGTACATTTGTACCTGTAAAAGATAAATTGGGTTATTCCAAAGTTTTGCTTATACTTACCTTTAACTTTGCAATAGAATTTATATATTATCTATTTACTTTTCTTGTATACTGGCTTTGTTCTGCTAAACAACGGTAATTGTAAAACGGTTAGAATTACCTGTGTTTACTGTACATGCAACCAGCTGTTTGTTCACTGAATGCTGCTCGTTGAGTTTAAATATACAATGTATGTCATAAGATTATGCTAACTGCTGGGGTTTCAATTACTGTGTAATTCAACGGAATAGTTATTTACTATCATTGGGGTTGTATAACATTTATTATTTTTTCTTTCGGATTACAATTTTAATCGTTGTTTATTATAAAACTGTTTGAAGTAGGAGTCACTAATTTGAATTTTTTTTGTTGGTAGCTTTATGCTTACTTGCCAACTTGGTAATCAACTTGGCCTTCAAAATTTTTCTAAATGCTTTACGCTTATTATTTTGTCTGTAATGATCATGTTAACTAAATTTAATAATATTTTGTGCTTACATAAGTAAACAACTGGGTAGACATCTAGTGCTAATTTTCGTTTTATATTCGGGGTTTAATTGCGTCCGGTTGATTGGAAACCGATAAACTAATCCGACGTGGAATATCGGGTTACAAGATTTAAATTTCGGATAAATAATATATATATGTTTGGGTATCCTTTTCTTTTAGGGTCAACGCTAGATGCCGAACCGTATGGGGTCTGTGTAGGTACATTTGTAAGTAATTAATAATTTTGTTGAAAGGTAAGTTGATTACTGCGGATTCATGTGGTAGTTATATTATTAAGTATAGTATTATTTATTGTTGTATGGGTAATATTTCCTTACGAAATTGTATTTATGTCAGCGAGTTGTCGCTCCATCACGTTCTGTTTTGGGTAAAGGTTTACGGATTTAAATTATTATTTATACCAGTTGTACTATTTCATTTGGGTATATTAAAAGTGATGTTAAACGATTGTAAGCTCTTTCATTAATCCTGTGATCTACGATCAAATTCCTAACCAGTTCCTCATCCATGTGGACTTAGTTCACCATTTTCTTTTAGCTGTCTCTTTTGTCCTATGTGGCCGTAGCCCTTTTCTTGATAGAGGGGCGATAAAGAAGTCAATCAAGTGGTGCCCTTTTTTAAACTTTATGTATTTCCTTTCTCCTGCCAAAACGCCCATGCATCCAAGTGCTGAACCGACCGACTGAGCTTCCGGCTAATTCCTCTTTTCCTTGTTACGGCACCTTGGTCACCAATTTCTACCAATATCCTTTTGTGCACGTAACAAGGTGTAATTCTAGACCTTAAGGTAACATAATATTGTTTTTTTATTGAATATTTCAAGATTTTTGTGTTTCGAATTATTTTTTTGTGTTGATGAAGGTTTGAAAGCGGGGTCGTATTTTTAATTTTTTTTTTTGGGTAAATTAAGTTGTTTTAAATTTATTTAGTGTAACTAATTGTAGTTTGACGCTCCGCCTTCACACTTTGTTAGTTATTTTAGTATTAAAGGGCAATTGACCCTATTGTAGTGTGGGTATATAATCCACGAAATATATATAATATATATATATATATATATATATATATATATATATATATATATATATAGGTTAAGCCATTTAGACTGACGTAAAGCAGTATTTTGATCAGACATCCTGTCGCCTTTTAAGCATTTGTATTTTTTTGTTGATACGCATTATCGTATGTTTGCATTTTTTTTATATTTATATTATTTTTTTATTATTTTATTATAGCTTTGTTAGGTTTTTTTATAAATGTGTTTTAATTCTGTGGAAACCCTTTTGTGTTACATAAGAGTTTTTTTTGCAAATTGCAAGTTACCGGTAATTTAGTTTTAACGTAACAAAGTTAGTTTTTTTGTTTTATTGAGTAATAGCGTTATTGATATTTAGTATTTTATTTGATTTTTTAGTTGAGAATTAATTCATTTAGAGTACATTCTATAGCTTATTTTTTTTGTTTTGTTTTGATTATTATTTAATGCCTAATTATTTACATTGGGATGTAATAACGTAATTTTTTTTTGAGTGCTTATCACGCCTTTATTTGACAAGCGTGTAGTGTTTTTGAAGCCCTATTTCAGGTGGTTTGCTGCGTTGCTGTCCAGCACACCTGGGATTGATTGCGGATAGGTAAGCGTATGTTGTTTGTATGTTTAGACACGCTATGTACTCGTAATTTTGGCACGACGACCGTTATTTTGACTACTAAACATTCTGGCGCCCTTAACCGAATTGATTTTGTCTTCATCCCCTATTTTGACTTACGTACGATTTACAATTCTGGATGTGCAAATATTTTCAACATCTGACCTACACCCATACGGTGGCTAGTCGGGGCAAAAAGGCCAATTTTATCTGTAATCCCGTTCTACCACCCGTTTATACCGTTACATGTTCTTTACGCTAATGACGCATTTCTGATTTTTTATTTCTAGAGGTAGAGGAATAAAAGACAATGCCCTTATTAAAGTTATACTGTTCATGTTTACAGTTGAGATAATTTTTGATAGAGCTCAACAACTATCCTGTTCTTCAAATTGAAGCAATCGCCCCATCCAGTAATCGACTATATTACTATTGAATAAATTTTTTAGGTTTTCATATTTAGGTTAGATCTTAAAATATTAAAATTTTTAGTCGTAAAACTAAATTCCCCATACATTAAATTATTATCATCGCTATTTAAAGGTGGTTTTACGATTACGCACAAAATTCTAAATTCACTCTTAAAATATTATTATATATGCTAAAAATTTCACTAATCCTAACTTCAGATAACTTAAAACTATCGTGAAAAATGTCTATAAAGTTCTATGGTCTAAATTAATTATGATGGCAGCACTCACCCTAGATTTGAAGGCTGCAGTCAAATCTCTTCAATCGACTGTACCCTTGCTTCCGAGAGACCCTCCTACAGCCGGTTTCCTCAACTGCTTTGCGAGTATTCTGTACCGCTTCAATTTCCCTCCAACGCTCGCTAGATATCTTTTTTACCCAATACCCAGTGATGAGTCACTAACGCATGTCTTGATAAGTTTTAAATTAGAGTTGATACGTTGATGATGTTGGTGATTTCATTCTCGCCATGAGTGTTGGGATGTTTGTATAATTGCTCAATCACTTCTACGGAAGAGTTAACTTTTGCAATTAAAGCCATTTCTGAAAATAAATCATTAATATATATTTTGTGTAAATTGTAAACATTACATCTTTAATATCTAGCTAACAAACGAACTGCAGCAGGAAGTAAAATATGATTAAGTCAATAAACCCTATAATTTATCGATGTAATTAATGCTTTAATTTCAAATATATAACTCACCTGGAATGGTAGAATTAATAGGCACAGCAGCTGAGTACAACAACGGTGAGCACTGTTTACCATGTAAGTTAAACCTAAAAAAATTAATTAATTTAATTAATGTTTTAAGCAAAATGAATTAAACATATCTGAATATATCCGTTGAATGATGACAGCGATAACAGAAATAACAACTTAGAGCTCAATACAGCAGCATATACAATAGTGACCTAAATACCTCTACTTAATTATTTTTAAAATGTAATATTAAAACTCACCTGTGAATATCACGGTAAGGATTGTTAAACAACCACATGTTAGATCACTTTTATATACATCGGGCACCGGATGTTGCGGTTTCTAGATTGTAGGCAAAAAACCTGCTTGCTTCTTTGTTTTTATGTATTATCACATTGAATTTCTAATGTTAAAGAATATAGTCACAGAAATAAATCAGATAAGATTTTATTTACATTTACATATTTATTATCAAATGCAGTAATTACGTATTTATTCAATTTTAGCAAACGATTATATTTATAATGCGCGCCGTATGTTGCTGATTCTCGAATGTGTTCCCTCTCTAACACTAAATTTGGTAGGTGCTCGTTTCAACCAAATTTATAATTGTTGTTTATTATTCGAAATTTTTTCAATATAATTTTTATGTATTAGAATATAAGTTGAAAATATAATTACATATTGCAAACTTTCATTTTTATGTATTAGAGTAAGATGTAAGTTGAAAATGTAATTACATATTTATATAATGCAAACTTTCAATATAATTTTTGCATCTGATTTATTTAAAATTGTAAATTGTTTTAATTGTAATGCATACCATCAAATTTTTTTTTCTGATTTATTACTTTATTAGTATTACATATTTATCAACATTATTATCTATTTATTATCATCAAGCGCGTTATTTTAAAATGTAGTTAGGTATATATTCGGTTAGCGCTGATAAGAAATTTTTTAAATCCCGATGCGTGCGTGGTTTTTACAGCTGATAAATACCTATTTTCTTTTATTGCGATAACCGTGATGTCAATTATTTTAATATACTGTAATATCTTTTAACATTGGAATGTATAAATTTGCATTTATAATCATATTTTAAAAGTTAATTTAGAATTCTAAATTGTGAAAATAGAATTACATATTGCAAACTTTCAATATAATTTTTATATATGATTTATTTAAAAATGCAGATAGTTTTAATTGTAATGCATACCATCAGTCTTTTTTCTCATTTATTACTTTACTTGTATTACATATTTGTCAACATTATTTTCTACTATTTTATTACTTCAAAACAATAATAAAATCTGTATTTTAATTGTAAAATGTACGGTTTCCTTTAGAATAAGAAACAGTATATAACGGTAGCGCGTAGATTGCTTTCATTGTTCCTCGGAATGCGTTCTCACTCTTTCATCAACCCCAGCTGGAGATTCTAACACTTCCTCCTGATTCATTATTTATAAGTTTTGATCCTCAGGATGTTATTAAATGATAAAATTTGCTTCTTTAGAGTTTATATTTATTATTAAATTCATTGTATTACATTAATTCAAGCATACGATGATGATTTTTATATTTAACTGATTATTGTACTTAACTCTAATATATTTAATTAACATGTATTAAATATTTATCAGTAAATACATTGTTTCTTGTATTAATTAATTTTGAATATATAATGCTAGTTTAAATTATATTGAAATTTTTTCAATGTAAATTTAATGTTTATTTGAAAATGCAAATCCCCTTTTCTATTTTATTACTTCACTGGAACTAGTATTTTAATTTCAAAACATAATTATACATGGTGCACATTAATAAGAGCAGTTTTTTGTAAATGCGCGCCGAATGTTGCTTCTATAATGCTTTCTCTCCTAACACCGACTACAGCAAGTTCTAATTTCAACCAAAAATGAAAAGCTGCTCTTTATTCATTGTGACGTTAGCTTATATATTTGTTTATATCACAGTTTTTATTTTTCCATATCTAAAACCGAAATAGCTCAGTCGTTTATATGCATATGCACATCTTCATAACTGAACTTACTTAAGTTCGAGTCCCCGTGCAAACAATTTTTTCAGACTTTATATTGCAACCGGAAGTTCCTCTTCAACAGCGACAAAGCAGATGTATGCAAGGCCCTGCAGATTGCGACATCTCAACAACGCGACGCCGGAAACCAACAAAGAACCTTCTAGAAGCCGCCTCTAAGGAAGCCATCAGAAACGGCTGAGACAGCCACGCCCTAGAAGAACCTACCGGAAGCCGCAGAAGGCACCCAAAGAAGCCATCAAACGCTACCGGAGCCGCCGAATACTACACATGCCGCTGAAGAATTCCAACATGACCGCCACGTCTCTCATTGGCCAGCTAATGGGCCATCCCCCTTTCTGAACTCAACAAGGGCGGGGCCCATCCTCGCATTCCATTGTCTTGACGTCATTCCTCCTTCCGGTAGGAGAGGCCACGCCCTCTCATCCTATTGCTCCTCCAACCGCAACTTCTGGAAGGGGCGGGGCTTAAGTGCCCGTTTACGTCGTTGATTGGTGTAATGAACGGCACGAATCACCTCTTTTAAGAGACCTTTTAAGAAATATAGTGTGTAAATAAAATTTTCTTAACTTCGCACCCTCCTTACAAATATCAGCAAAATGGCATTCACACACAGCCCTGTTCTTAAGGTGTTTCTTCCTTGGGCTAAAAGGATTATTTATTCGTAAAAGCCATATATTTTTAATATTGGGGCCAGACGGAATAAACTGCCTGAAATATGCTTATTATTAGTCAAAATGTCGTACAGCCATAAACAACGAAAGTAGTTTTAAAATCCAATATGATGCACTTTGGAAAGAATGATTGAAGCTTGTTTAATTAAATGGATAACTTACCTTCGAGAAGTTGTTTCATTACAAAAAGGGACAGAACAACGCTTAAGTGGAATTTCGATAACACAGTTCACAACACAAATTATATGACCGAGATTTATCAATTTTTTTTAGTTTTCACCTCGCTGTCAACTGAATTTCAAATCAGTAATTTAGTTATTAGTAATTTAGCTTTATTTGAAAATTAAGTTACTATGCGTAGTTCTATTTTGAAAAGATAATTACAGATGGCTCTGTAACTTATATCTCCCAGTTCAAATGTAATATACTACACCCTGATTCAGACTAAGAAAGGGAGTTGATCTGGCATCTTTTCACAAGCTGCATGCTTTTATGAACACCTTAACTAAAGGTTATGATGCTAAAAAGTCGTTTTTACCGAGGTAGAGCTTTGTAGATTTATCGTTCAAACCCCTGATGCCATTTTCTTCTTTTTAAAGGTACTTATATACGATAGCTTTGACAGAGATTAGTGACAAATACCTCATTTTCAGGTTCCCGCAATTTTTGGTGTGTTTACTGTATGCAGAAGATACGAAATGTGTGATTTCCATATGCCTGAAATTAAACAAGAAAGTTGTGTTTTAATCATTAACATTGATCCATCGAAAACAGAAAGGTCAAAAATTTTGTATGATGGACGATTCTGATATAGAGTATGTAAAGTTGTTTAACAAATACCTTTCTCTACGTTCCAAAAATGTAGCTACAGATAGTTTTTCTTTAAATTTCGCCAATGGGAAGTGCATCAAGCTAGTTGTTGGGATTAACCCCTTTGGTAGATACCCCTCTTTTGTAGAAAATTTTTTTTTAAACTTCCGGACTCTGCGAGATACACCGTCCATGCTTCAGGCGGACATCTGCAACGATTATGGTAAATGGAGGGATTAGTGTGGATGAGGTTAAGCATTAAGTAGGTTAGAGATCTTCGACGGTTGCTACTAGTTACATTGAAGAATCTATCGTGAACAAATTGAAAGCGCATTTCTGGAATTGTTAATGGGACGACTCTTACGCCATCATTGTCAGTTAACACTGGTGATCCTGTGGTAACCAAACCAAGTAATAACGAGCTGGAAACTGATGGAATCTACATACCAAATAATAAGAATTGTATACTTAACATTTATTTAAAATAAAAATGATACTATTTGTTATATCTCACTAATTATATGTGCAAATTACAAATAAAGCTTTCTTTAAAAATGATGACGTCATCGTTTCTATACCAATTTTAAAGTACTCCAGTGCTTTAATGCTGAGATTTCACACCCTTTTTAATTTTTAAACAGGTATTATTATACAAGTTAAATAAACAATACTTAAGCTTATTTTATTTGTTGTAAATTTTGTGTTTCTTTATTTTATAGTTTCTTAAAGAAAATGTGTTGTTAAAGTTATCCGTTTAGTTTAAGCATGGTAACTTTGATTTCAAAAACTTTACGACTCAGCTAATTGTATAATTTGATATTTTGTAACAGTTCTAACAACTTTTTAGGCTTTTGCAAAACGAATTTTACCTGGATGATTCTAAAATAAAATCAAATCGCTTTTTCAAATAAGCTGTTGACTACACATTGCTTTAAGAGACGGTGAAACGTTTTGGTAAAATTATTCGTTTTATAAGAAGATTGAATATATAATCGGTCTAGAACACATACATAAGGATAAGTGTTTATAACTCTACTTTATCTTTAGTTTACGTAAATACATTCGCTGTAAGTTCATTATTGGACATTCCACAGTTAAATATAACACCGTAGATGCAATCTGTGTTACCAGAAAAATTGAACAACATTGACAAACCTGTAATTAATAACTTATATGAATATAGGCTAGATTGCGAAGTACTAAACTTACAACAAAGTAGTAAGAGAAGTATGGTGGATCTCTCATGCTGCAACTCAACAACGTTACGAAAATGGAATGTAGTAAATAAGTACCGTATGATAGTTTAGCCAATATTTTAAAAATGGGCAAAGATAGGAACGTGTTGACATAACCTAAAAAATACGTACATTAAAATCAATCAATAAGAAATTGCTACACATAAGTATTATTATTATTATTATCATTATTATTATTATTATTATTTTTTTTTTTTTTAGGCTTCGACTGCTGAGGTCATTTCGCCCATTTTGACACCAGTAGATAAATATGCAAGCGTTCTTTGATGAATAAGCACAAACACACGCTCTTATAACATTAAACTTTGTGATAGATTAACCGCCTTTAAAAAGTCAAGAGTGTTTTTTATATCCACACTATCTTGTAAATTTTCCTCTACAACGTTACGTAATCTAAAAAGTTTTCGCTGAACATCATATATTGGACAATCACAAATGATATGTTTGATGGTAATCTGTACATTACACTTCGCACACAGTGGTGCATTTTGACCCAGCAGGAGGTGCTTATGGGTCAGAGAGGCTTGACCTATGCGCAAGCGATGCGCTTTTGATACACTTTCTCGATCTGCTTTAAAGGGTAGGTATTGCTTTCTTGTGGACTTCTTTACATAATATAAATTTTGTTTTAGATTCTGCCATTTTATTTGCCATTTATTAAGAATATGGTCCCTTAGATAATTTATAAAATCTTGAGATCTTACGAAAGGCACATCTTGTTTATATTCACGAGTGGCGCTACGGGCGGCCGCATCCGCCTTGTCACTGCCAGTCACACCAACGTGGCTAGGTATCCACAAGAAAGTTACCCGGCTGTGACGTGTGGCTAAGTTGTGTACAAGATACTGAACTCTATGAACGAATGGATCAGGAGAAAACAATTCTAACAAACCTTCCAGGACACTACGGAAGTCACATACTATCAAACAAGCAGTATAAGTCTGCGTAGTGAAGGAAAGATGCAGTAGAGCTTGCCACAGAGCGTATTGCTCTGCAAAGTATATCGATGTGTTTTTGTTATGGGACCAGGAATTCACCTCATCGTCTACCACAAAAGCAGAACCTACACCGTCACTTGTTCTAGATCCATCTGTATAAATAATTTTTTTCATAGCTTTTTTTCTTTATCGCCTGTAAGAATTTCTGTCGCGATAAGTGGACAGATGTTTCATTTTTTAGATTCTCAGCAAAATCAAAATCTATTTCGATTGTACTGAACTTCCAAGGGGGTAATTCAGAGAGGCATAAACTCACTGTCTCAGGTGAAAGGAGTTGTTCGGAGATCAAAAAGTTCCTAAATATTCCGAACGCGCATTGCTCTGGCACAGATTCCCTAAGGGCAAGTTGGTTATGAGGATGACTTTTATTGCTCATTATTTTGGCTATATATTTAGTGAGTAAAAGTATCCGTCTGTTTTCTAATGAGCAAATGCCTGATTCACAATGTAGGCTCTCGACAGGGCTTGTTGGAAATGCACCCAGACAATACCGTATGCCCATATTGTGTAAAGTATTAAGCGCAAGAAGTGTACTTTTACACGCTGAGCCGTAAGCGATGCAGCCATAATCAATGCGGGATAAAATTAGAGATCTATACAAATTTATCATAGTTTTGTGCTCCGCACCCCATTTGGTATGTGCCAGTACTTTAAGTATATCTAGAGTTTTTGTACATCTCTATCTGAGCTCCTGGATATGGTTCTTCCAAGTTAACCTGGAGTCGAAATTTAGGCCCAAGAGCCGTACAGTATTATGACACCGTATTGGATCATCACTTAGGTAAAGTACTGGATCGTAATGAGGTTTACGTAGTCTGCAAAAGTGTACACATTTTGTTTTTTCAGATGAAAAACAAAACCCACTGACTGTGCTTGCTTGTGGACTGCTTTCAACATCATACTGCAGCTGTTTGGCAATCTCATTAACTGTCAATGCAAACAGAGTACAACTCAGCGTTGAGCCTTGGGGTACTCCATTTTCTAAAAATCTGGACGATGACAAGACGTTACCAACACGAACATGGAATAAACGATTAGATAAAAAGGACACCACAAACTTAGGTAAATTACCACGTAGGCCATATTTGTGCATTTTTTCCAGTATTCCGTACCTCCAGGTCATGTCATACGCGCCTTTCAAGTCAAAAAATATTGCGGTAAGATTCTCTCTCTTTTTGAAAGCTTCTTGAACTTGAAAATCCAAATACGTATTATTATTATTATTTTTTTTTTTTTGTGTGTAGGAGGTGGGAAAACCTTCAAAAGGCACAAGTCTCCTAAGAGTCAAGTAGTGTGGGATTTTTACTATTTTAATAATAATAATAATAATATTATTATTTTAGTTTCACATTTAATGGTAGTACATAATCTGTAGAACGACCTCTATGAGGTAAGTATATACAGTATTGAAGGTTACTGTAAATCAACAGTAAATAAACTAGTTGAATATATAAGATGAGTGTATGACTGTGTCTGTTGTTGACTGATAATTTTGGTTAAATACTGAAATGTTTTAGTTTCCTTGGATGGATCTATTAAGCTTTGTGTGTACAATAGGCCTCTTTGGTCAAATATTCAAAACGCTTCTTACAATTCTACATGTGCCCAATAACACACATTTTTGCATTAGAGCATAGGTATTTTTAGGCATTTGTAGACCGTCTAGATCTTCCCGGAGTTGTTTTGGTATTTCACCTAAAGTTCCTATAATTATTGGTACTATTTCTACTTGTTCTATGTCCCATAGCTGCTTTAATTCCTGTCCCAGTTCCATATATTTTGTGATTTTTGTTTTTCGGGTATTGGTAACATTTGAAACGTGTGGTATTGCTATATCTATGATCTTAACTTTTCTTTGGATTTTGTCAAAATATGAAATGTCTGGCTTGTTGAAGCGAACGTAGTGGCCAGTTAGGATTAGTCTATTCCAGTACAGCTTATACTTGTCGGTTTCGATGACGTTAGCTGGAATGTACTTGTAGTATGGTGCGTATGTTTTCGTGTTGTCTATGGCTCTTTGTAGGTGTTCGTGTATTATTTTTCCCACATTGTCATGTCTCGCTGTATATGAGGTTGCTGCAAGTGGTTCGCAGCTGCTTATGTGTTCTATTGTCTCACCTGGTTTACCACATATGCTACATTTATCAACAACGTTCTTGTCCATGATAATGTGTTTTGGTAA
>JARFJB010000833.1:0-47488 GCA_036346205.1 Vesta saturnalis
TGGTCTGTGTCTGTGTCTGTGTCTGTGTCTGTGTCTGTGTCTGTGTCTTGGTTTGTTTGTCTGTGTCTGTGTCTGTGTCTTTGTGTCTGTGTCTGTGTCTGTGTCTGTGTCTGTGTCTGTGTCTGTGTCTGTCTCTGTGTCTGTGTCTGTGTCTGTGTCTGTGTCTGTATCTGTGTCTGTGTCTGTGTCTGTATCTGTGTCTGTGTCTGTGTCTGTGTCTGTGTCTGTGTCTGTGTCTGTGTCTTGTCTTGTCTGTGTCTGTGTCTGTGTCTGTGTCTGTGTCTGTGTCTGTGTCTGTGTCTGTGTCTGTGTCTGTGTCTGCGTCTCTGTCTGTGTCTGTGTCTGTGTCTGTGTCTGTGTCTGTGTCTGTGTCTGTGTCTGTGTCTGTGTCTGTGTCTTGTCTTGTTGTCTGTGTCTGTGTCTTGTTTGTCTGTGTCTGTGACTGTGTCTTGTTGTGTCTGTGTCTGTGTCTGTGTCTGTGTCTGTGTCTGTGCTTGTGTGTCTGTGTCTTGTCTGTATCTTTGTGTGTGTGTCTGTGTCTGTGTCTGTGTCTGTGTTTATGTGCCTGTGCCTGTGCCTGTGTCTGTGTCTTGTCTGTGCTGTGTCTGTGTCTGTGTCTGTGTCTGTGTCTGTGTCTTGTCTGTGTCTGTGTCTGTGTCTGTGTCTGTGTCTGTGTCTTGTCTGTGTCTGTGTCTTGTTGTGTGTGTTGTGTTGTGTTGTGTCTGTGTCTGTGTCTGTGTCTGTGTCTGTGTCTGTGTCTGTGTCTGTGTCTGTGTCTGGTCTCTGTCTGTGTCTGTGTCTGTGTCTGTGTCTGTGTCTGTGTCTGTGTCTGTGTCTGTGTCTTGTCTGTGTCTGTGCCTGTGCCTGTGTCTGTGTCTGTGTCTGTGTCTGTGTCTGTGTCTGTCTGTGTATGTGTCTGCGTCTCTGTCTGTGTCTGTGTCTGTGTCTGTGTCTGTGTCTGTGTCTGTGTCTGTGTCTGTGTCTGTGTCTGTGTCTATGTCTGTGTCTGTGTCTGTGTCTGTGTCTGTGTCTGTGTCTGTGTCTGTCTGTGTCTGTGTCTGTGTCTGTGTCTGTGTCTGTGTCTGTGTCTGTGTCTGTGTCTGTGTCTGTGTCTGTGTCTGTGTCTGTGTCTGTGTCTGTGTCTGTGTCTGTCTGTGTCTGTGCTTGTGCCTGTGTCTGTGTCTGTGTCTGTATCTGTGTGTGTCTGTGTCTGTGTCTGTGTCTGTGTCTGTGTCTGTGTCTGTGTCTGTGTCCGTGTCTGTGTCTGTGTCTGTGTCTGTGTTTGTATTGCCTGTGTCTGTGCCTGTGCCGTTCTGTGTCTGTGTCTGTGTCTGTGTCTGTGTCTGTGTCTGTGTCTGTGTCTTGTCTGTCGGTTTCTGTGTCTGTGTCTGTGTCTGTGTCTGTGCTGTGTCTTGTCTGTGTCTGTGTCTGTGTCTTGTCTGTGTCTGTGTCTGTGTCTGTGTCTTGTCTTGTCTGTGTCTGTCTTGTCTGTGTCTGTGTCTTGTCTGTCTGTGTCTGTGTCTGTGTCTGTGTCTGTGTCTGTGCCTGTGTCTGCGTCTGTGTCTGTGTCTGTGTCTGTGTCTGTGTCTGTGTCTGTGCTTGTGCCTGTGTCTGTGTCTGTGTCTGTATCTGTGTGTGTGTGTCTGTGTCTGTGTCTGTGTCTGTGTCTGTGCCTGTGTCTGTGTCTGTTTCTGTGTCTGTGTCTGTGTCTGTTCTGTGTGTGCCTGTGTCTGTGCTGTGCCTGTGTCTGTGTCTGTGTCTGTGTCTGTGTCTGTGTCTGTGTCTGTGTCTGTGTCTGTGTCTGTGTCTGTGTCTGTGTCTGTGTCTGTGTCTGTGTCTGTGTCTGTGTCTGTGTGTCTGTGTTTGTCTGTGTTTGGTCTGTGTCTTGTCTGTGTCTGTGTCGTGTCGTGTCTGTGTCTGTGTCTGGTCTCTGTCTGTGTCTGTGTCTGTGTTGTGTTGTGTCTGTGTCTGTTGTGTCTTGTCGTTCTGTGTCTGTGTCTGTGTCTGTGTCTGTGTCTGTGTCTGTGTCTGTGTCGTGTCTTGTCTGTGTCTGTGTTGTCCTGTGCCTTGGCTGTGCCTGTGTCTTGTCTGTGTCTGTGTCTTGTCTGTGTCTTGTCTGTGTCTGTGTCTGTCTTGCCTGTGCCTGTGTCTGTGTCTGTGTCTGTGTCTGTGTTGTGCCTGTGTCTGTGCCTGTGCCTTGTCTGTGTCTGTGTCTGTGTTTGTGTCTGTGTTGTGTCTGTGTCTGTGTCTGTGTTTGGTCTGTGTCTGTGTCTGTGTCTGTGTCTGTGTCTGTGTCTGTGTCTGTGTCTGTGTCTTGTTTGGTCTGTGTCTGTGTCTGTTCTGTCTGTGTCTGTGTCTTGTGTCTGTGTCTGTGTCTGTTCTGTGTTGTGTCTGTGTCTGTGTCTGTGTCTGTGTCTGTGTCTGTGTCTGTGTCTGTGTCTGTGTCTGGTCTGGTCTGTGTCTGTGTCTGTGTCTGTGTGTGTTGTGCTGTGTGTCTGTGTTGTGTCTGTGTCTGTGTCTGTGTCTGTGTCTGTGTCTGTGTCTTGTCTGTGTGTTGTGTCTGTGTTGTGTCTGTGTCTGTGTCTTTCTGTGTCTGTGTCTGTTCTGTGTCTGTTGTCTGTGTCTGTGTCTGTGTCTGTGTCTGGTCTGTGTCTGTGTCTGTGTCTGTGTCTGTGTCTGTGCTGTGCTGTGTCTGTGTCTGTGTCTGTGTCTGTGTTGTGTTGTTCGTCTGTGTCTGTGTCTGTGTCTGTGCTGTGTCTGTGTCTGTGTCGTGTCTGTGTCTGTGTCTGTGTCTGTGTCCTTTGTTTGTCTGTGTCTTGTCTGTGTTGTGCTGTGTCTTTGTGTCTGTGCTGTGTCTGTGTCGTGTCTGTGTCTGTGTCTGTGTCTGTGTCTGTTCTGTTGTCTGTGTCTGTGTCTGTGTCTGTGTCTGTGTCTGTGTCCGTGTCCGTGTCTGTGTGTGCCTGTGTGTCGTGTCCGTGTCGTTCCTGTCTTGTGTCGTGTCTGTGTCCGTGTCCTGTTGTTCGGCTGTGTCCGTGTCTGTGTCTGTGTCCTGTTGTTCTGTGTCTGTGTTGTGTCCGTGTCTGTGTCTGTGTCTGGTGTCGGTCTGTGTCCTGTCGTGTCGTGTCTGTGCCTGTGTCTGGTCCTGTGTCTTGTCCGTGTCGTGTCTGTGTCTGTGTCTGTGTCTGTGTCTGTGTCTGTGCTGTGTCGTGCTTGTCTTGTTTGTCTGTGTCTGTGTCTGTCTGTGTTGTGTCTGTGTCTGTGTCTGTGTCTGTGTCTGTGTCTGTGTCTGTTGTCTGTGTCTGTGTCTGTGTCTGTGTTCTGTCTGTGTCTGTGTCTGTGTCTTGTCTGTGTCTGTGTCTGTGTCTGTGTCTTGTGTCTGTGTCTGTGTCTGTGTCTGTGTCTGTTCTGTGTCTGTGTCTTTGTGTCTGTGTCTGTGTCTGTGTCTGTGTCTGTGTCTGTGCTGTGTTCTGTGTCTGTGTCTGTGTCTGTGTTGTGTTTTCTGTGTCTGTGTCTGTGTCTGTGTCTTGCTTGCTGTGTCTGTCTGTGTCTGTGTCGTGTCTTGTCTGTGTCTGTGTCTGTGTCTGTGTCGTGTCTGTGTCTGTGTCTGTTGTTTGTCTGTGTCTGTGTCGTTCGTGTCTGTGTCTGTGTCTGTGTCTTGTCTGTGTCTTGTTGTCTGTGTCTGTGTCTTGTCTGTGTCTGTGTCTGTTCTTCTGTGTCTGTGTCTTTCTGTGTCTGTGTCTGTGTCTGTGTCGTGTCTGTGTCTGTGTCTGTGCTGTGTCTGTGTCTGTGTCTGTGCTGTGTCTGTGTCTGTGTCTGTGTCTGTGTCTGTGTCTGTCTGTGTCTGTGTCTGTGTCTGTTCTGTGTCTGTGTCTGTGTCTGTGCTGTGTCTGTGTCTGTGTCTTGTCTGGTTGTTGTGTCTTGTCTGTGTCTGTCTGTGTCTGTGTCGGTTTGTCTGTGTCTGTGTCTGTGTCGTGTCTGTGTTGTTTGTGTTGTGTTGTGTTGTTTTGTTGTGTTGTTTGTTGTTGTGTTGTTTTGTTTGTTGTGTTGTTTGTTTGTGTTGTGTTTGTTAGTTGTGTTGTTTGTTGTTTTGGTTTGTTGTGTTGTGTTGTGTTGTGTTGTGTTGTGTTGTTGTTTTTGTTGTGTTGTGTTTGTCTGTGTCTGTGTCTGTGTCTGTTCTGGCTTTCTTTCTTTTTTCTGTGCGGTTTGTTGGCTTTCTTGTTGTTTGTTTTTGTTTTCTTGTCTTTTGTGTTGGTTCTGTTCGTGCTGTGTCGTTTTTTTTCTGTTTGTGTTTTCGTTTTGGTTTTTGTGTTCTTTCTTTTTTTGTGCTGTTTCCGGCCTTTTGTGTTGGTTGTGTCTTTTTTGTCTTTCTTGCTTTTGTTGGTCTTGCTTGTCTGTGTTGGCTTTGTTGTCTTGCTTTCTTTTTTGCCGCTTTTTTTGTTTTTCCTTTGTCTTTCTGGCGTTTTGTCTTTCTTGTTGGGTTCGGTCTTGGTTGTGTCTGTGCTTGTTCGTGCTTTCTGTGTTTCTGGTCTGCGTTCGGTTGGTCTGGTTTGTTTTGGTTTGTCTGTTCTTCCCTTTCCTCTGGTCTGTGTCTGTGTCGTGTCTGTGTTGGCCTGTGTCGTGCTGGCTTTCTTGGTGTTTGTCTTGTCGGTTGTTCGTGTTCCCTTTGGTCTGGCGGCTGTGTCTGTGCTTCTTGTCTGTGTTGGCTGTTGGTTCTGTGCTTGTCTGTGTTTTCTTGTTTTCTGTTCTGGGTTTGTTTTTTGTCTGGTCTGTTCTGTGTCTGTGTCTTGTCTTGGTTGTTCGTGTCTGTGTCTTTTTCTGTGTTTGGTCTTTGTGTTGGTTTGTGTCTGTGTTTTGTTTTTGTCTGTGTTTTGTTTTTGTCTGTTCTGGTCTTGTCGTGTTGTGTTTTCTTGTCTTTTTGTCTTTCTTGGGTTTTGTCTGTGTCTGTGTCTTTTGGTTTTCCTGTGTCTGTGTTTTTTCTTGGCTGTGTCTGTGTTTTCCTGTCTTGTTGTTGTTTGGTCTGTGTCTGTTCTGTTTGGTTGTGTCTTGTCTGTGTCTTGGTTTCCTGTGTCTTGTCTGTGTCTTTCGTGTCTTTCTGTGTCTTTGCTTGTTGTGGTTTTGTTCTGTGCGTGTCTGTGTCTAATGCTCTATCTGGTTTGAAGGCTATCTAGTTGTTCATAGTGGGCGTTTTCCTAAATTTATTAAATAGCCGCTTTTTATTGTATATTGCATCCTTTACACGATCACTCCACCATGGGGCAGACTTTTTTATTGTTCTTTCTCTCGTTTGGAAGCGTCAAGGATCCATTGGGTTAAGTGTTCCAATGTGACTTGACCACTATGCCGCGTAACGCATTCATCCAACACTCGATAAGTTTCCTCATCAGCCAGTTCATAGCGGTATCTCGGTGGTAACATAATGGGTTTGAATAATATTGGTTTCAGCTCATCCGTAACATTCCACTTAAACACCAATCCTAACTGAGGAGTCGCAATGGTCAAGTCTACAGCGGAGAATTCGCCCATCCGTGCTACAACATGTGCTGGTGAGCCATCGTTTAGTACGAGTAGGCACTCGGCATTGGCAATGGTGACAATCTTTTTTCCTTTAATGTCACGACGATTAGATTCCCACAAAGGATGATGATTATTGAAGTCTCCCAGCAACAAGAACGGCCTAGTTGATCAATTGTGGGCTTCCCTTTTTTGAAACCCATCTGAAAATTGTATAGAAGACCGTTAGCCTCTAGATGCCACATTAGTCTGGATGCCACCATTTTCTCAAATAGTTTTCCCAAACAACTAGTTAAACAAATAGAACGATAGTTTATGGTGTTGTCCAATTCCGTTTTATTCTTAGATATTGGAATTACTATCGCCTCTTTCCATTTGTTTGGAAGAATTCCTTGTTCCCCGATTTTGTTGTATAGCTTTAACAACTTAGCTTTATACAGTGGATTCGATTGTTTTATAAACGGATATGATACGTTGTCAGGCCCTGCTGCCGTAAGCTTTATATTTTTTAAAGCATTTTCTACTTCTTGGTGAGAAAAAGGTGTATTATAATATTCATCGGACTCACTTACTTGGATTTCACTTTGTTTTTCTCTGTCCTTTATTAGATTGAATTTAAGATTGCAGTTATCACTATTACTTACGTCTTCAAAATGGCCTGCCATCCATTCTGCTAATTATTTGGGTTCGTACATCGGTATACCATTTTGCT
This sequence comes from Vesta saturnalis, assembly GCA_036346205.1. Taxonomy (NCBI): domain Eukaryota; kingdom Metazoa; phylum Arthropoda; class Insecta; order Coleoptera; family Lampyridae; genus Vesta; species Vesta saturnalis. Next base: position 6,224 of record JARFJB010000833.1, read on the forward strand.
TTAATACGGTTGTTTGTGGTGTAAAGTTTCTGCCCATTATCGACCGAACTTTATGCCACACTGTAGATATGGGTGTTTCCGGAGTTAAAGACCGTACGTATTTTTCCCAGCTTTCCCTTTTTTGCTTTTTCTATAGCTCTTTTTGCTATTGCTCGTGTCCTTTTGAATTCAACCATCTTTTCATACGATGGATAACGATTAAATACTATTAGTTCTTCCTTTTTCTTTTTAATGGCATCTTTCACCTCATCGTTCCGCCATGGAACCTTCATGAATCCAGATGTTTGCGTTTTTAAATACGGAATTGATAATATAGCAGCTTCTAAGATCGCAGTTGTGAGCTCTTCCACAGTTTCATTAATCCCGTCTTTTTCGGTTACATCCTTAGATGTCAAACTCTCGAATTCACTCCAATCTGCTTTCTGAAGTTGCCATTTTTTTGTTATTGGTGAGGTTCGGATGCGATTTGCAAATTTAATTTAAATTGGGTGGTGGTCAGTAATAGTGATATCATCTAATATTTTCCATCGCAGTAGCGGTGCTACTTGGGCATATACTAAAGTCAGATCTATTGCCGAAAAGTTGTTTAAGATAACTAAATTATATTCCTCAATGAATTGTTTAACTAATGTGCCTGGCAAGTCCGTTTTTAGGGATCGTCGTAACTTGTTATGTGAGTTAAAATCACCTAATATTAAATATGGCGCCCTGAAGTTGAAAGTTGTCTAAAGTTCAAGTAATGTGGCAGGTATATATTACATATTGTTAGGTTATGGGGATACGTAACGTGAACAGCTTTTTTGTAAGGAATATTCTCTTTAATGTATATTGCTACAACTCCTTTAGTCCTAGCTCCGGACTCTGCGTTCTTCCATATGCAATTGTATTCTCTAGGTTGAAGGATATGTTTTCTCTCAGATGTGTTCCTTGTAAGTAGGGACAGAAGGGAGAAAACTTAGATATTAAAGTTTTATTTCCGCATAATGAGCCTTAATGCCATTACAGTTGTGTTGTAATATGTTTTCCAATAAGGCCATTTTTAAAGAGTGGAGTTTTCTAGATATCTCCCTTATGCAGAAGTATAAAATATTGCTTTTCAAGTCAGTACATAAATAAAGGTATAGATAAAACTAAAATAAATTAACTAATAAATATTACAGACATAAATAAGCGTGGACTAGAATGGATTATATACTCAAATAAAATAAACAAACATCAACATATTTGAGACAAACAAACACTAATATCACAGGCTATCTACCACAGGATGGTTCAGTTGAAGGGGCTCTCTCCTCTGCAACTGAAGTATTTGCTGAATTACTACTATCCGATTCATCTTTGGACAAAGTCTTAGGTTTTCTTGGTCGCCCTTTGGTCGTTTCTGAATTTTGCTACTAGTTTTGAGTTTGCCGCTACATTTGCGTACGTCTTTTTGGACAGAACTGGAGACACTTTGACTTCTACCTTCGCTTCAAAATAAGATAATTTTTTGGTAGTTTTAACTTCTTGAATAGCCATTTCCTCTTTAAACTTTTAAGTTTTAACTATTAACAGGCCGTCTCTTATCTTTTTTTGCAGATTTTGCTTGCCCTGCAATTCCAAATAGACTTTTAGCTTTTAAAAAGGGCGACACTTTGCTAAAATCTCCTTCCAAGCCTTTTATGTGAAGAAACCGGGGTAAATCCTCCTTTTCATTGCTCACAAGGTTGGGTTTATTGCGCGATTCCCTCGCGTCTGGTTGAGAGGTCAGCACCCCTATAGTTTAAATTTTTTATTCACCAGCATCCCGTGGGTAGGGAACAAATCAAAAAGTTCACTACGGCAGTGATCCCTTACCGTAGCAAGGCAAAAATACTGTCGGGGGCTGCCTGGTACCCAACAAACACCATTCGCGCCCAACTAACGTATGGCCACTCATCCCTTGGCACGGTACGTATTACACCTTGTATTACGCCTTTGTTAACGGAGTTAGGTCCCCAAGACACAAAACAACTGACTTAGGACCAAGATGTACTATTAACTCCTAGTATTTCACGAATAGGTTTGTAGATTGTGGATTCTACCAATATGTGCTTCATGCTTAAGTTTGCTTTATAAACGTTGCATATATTACGCTCTCCTCTATTTAACAAATGGGTATGGGTGAGGGCACAGTGTACAATGCGAGCTCTTGTTAGTGCCACTTCCAATGGTTTCTCAAGATTACTTTCTGCTTTCCACTGCTTTATATTGTATTTCATTTTGGATAACTGCGTGTTTGTGTTATTTCACTCTTGTTCCCACTTGCTTAGTGCGTAATTCTTGATTGTTTGTTTTAGTTTTGTTATTTCTATTTTTAATTGTTGCTTCCGGTAGTAGTTACTCTGTAAACGGATCTTCTATGTCATAGGTGTTATTTATGATATCTATTGCTCTAACAAGGGTGGGTCTGACTATTGTTGGTCTTTCTATGTGTTTTCCGAAAATATCACCGTTTATGAGTTCGTGGTTGAGATGGTTTTGTAAAATGAGTAGTTTAGCATAGTAGTTGAGAAAGAGCTGGTGGTATGTAATATGTAGCGGTGGTATTGAAGCATATACAAAAACAACTGTATGTGGGCTAGTGCGGAATGCTGTTACAAGTCTTATGCCGTATGCATGTACACTATTGAATGGTCTAAGCGTTGAAGGTCGTGCTGACAAATAAATTATGCATCCATAGTTTATGAGAGATAATACAAATACTTTATATAGCATAAGCAGCGCTCTTCTTGATGAACCCCAGGTTTTATTTGTCATCCATCGGATGACATTTGATCGTTTTTGCAAGATTCTACGATTGATTTAACGTGTTCTTTGAAGTATAGCTTTGTATCGAAAATGACTGCTAATATTTTCATATGTGAGACAATAGGTATCAGTGTCCCATTAGTATAAAGGTTGTAATGGTGGTGTTCTGATCTTAATTGGCAGAAGTGTATTGCCTTAGTTTTATCTTTTGAGAAAGTGAAACCTCTTTTACTTCCAAAGTCTGCAATTTTATTTATATCACTCTGTAGTTTTGTCTCAACATTCTTCGTTGTTCTTCCTTGGAAGAGAATTAGCAGGTGATTTGCACATAAACACTTCTTGATAGGTTCATCAATGTATCTGATTGATATCTATGAGCAACAGAGATACACTTAGTACCGATCCCTGGGGAATACCGTTTTCCAATGAGTGTGATTCTGACAAGACGCTGCCTATTCTTTATCTTAAATTTCCTCTTACTCAGAAAGCTAGTGAATAGTTTTAGTAAATTTCCCCGTAAACCCCAGTTATATAGTTGTTCTGTTATATTGAATCACCATATTGTATCATAGACCTCTAAATCGAATGAGACTGCTACGCTATGTTCAACTTTTCGGAACCCCTCAATGATATGGTTTTCTACATATACCAAGTAATCGATTGTGGAGTGTTGTTTCCTAAAGGCAGTTTGATGGGAGGAAATTAGTTGGTATATTTCTAGGAGGTCATTAGCCTGGCATTCACCGTAGTCTTAAACAGTATACTTATGTTGCTGCGTAGTGAGATAGGGTTAGTCATGGCTTTGTTGGGTTTTAATATGGGGATAATGATTGCATTAAGCCAGTCTTGGGGGAATGTTGCTCTGGTGTAAATTTTGTTAAATATTTTTAGTAATTTGTCTTTTCCTGTTTGAGGGAGGTTTTGCAGCATGGAGTTGGTAATATCGTCAGATCCCGATGATTTATCCTTTTTGTGTTTTAGGGCTGTTTTCAGCTCTTCCATAGAGAATAGTTTATTGTGGTCCAGTGCTGTATTGGTATCAAACTTCAGCTCTTTCTCAGATAAATGCTTGGTTTTTAAGAACATTTCGCTATAGCAGCGCGAACTGCTAATATTTTCGAAGAAACTGGCAAACGCTTCTGCTTGCTAATGTTGATCATTAACGACCAACATTTCGGACATGGCTGCAGGAAGTTTTCTAATAATTTGTTTGGCTTTAGTCCAAACCTCTGATGGGTGTGTTCTAGCATTTATAGAGAAGATATATTTTTGCCAGGATGATCTTTTGCTATTTAGGATGGTTTTCCGCATGATTATTATTATTATTATTATTATTATTATTATTATTATTATTATTATTATTATTATTATTTGTATTATTATTATTATTATGTGATTATTATAATAATCTGCCTTCTGATATACATACTTACCTGTATGTTGACGACCTGGTATTACTCTACACTGCCCCTACAATTGGAAAAATAAATACGAAAATGCAGCAGGTTCTCGATTCTGTATCAGTCAATTCGGAAAGAATGGGATTTAACTTGTCATCAGAGAAGACCTACTGTTTGCATTTCTGTAAACTAAGAAAACCGCATTATGGTCCTCTCCTTACATCGAATAATAAACACATTCAATGTAAGGATCACGGTATGTTTCTGGGTCTAAAACTAAACAACACCCTGACTTGGAAAGGCCATATTGATGAATTAACTGTACGGTGTAAAGCTTCACTTAATATCATTAGAATGTTAGCCAGTACTCGGTGGGGAGCAGATTCGGAAGTAATCATAAGAATTTACAAATCGCTTGTGCGGGCAAAAATTGATTACGAATGCGAAGCGTACTCATCAGCGTCAAAAAGCACCTTAGATTCCCTAGAGGCAATACAGAATGCAGCGATGAGGTATGCTCTAGGTGCATTCTATACTAGCCCCATTGACAGCTTGTCTTGTGAATCTGGAATCATCCCATTACATTTACATCGCTCATACAGACTGCTAGCGTATGCCTGTAAAATAAATGCTCAGCCAAATCATCCAAATCATAAGATCTTATTTCATAATGATGATGTGTTTCAAACCAGCCAAAGACTACACAAACCACTATGGTATAACGTCAGAAAAAGTTTAGAACGTATTCATGAAACATTTCCACAAATGCTACCTCTAGGACCATTGGAAGTTCCGCCATGGCGCGTGCCGCAAATCAAATTGTACACACAGCTATCGAAATACAAAAAAGCAAATACTCCATCAGCCCATCTATCATGCAGAACTTAACGCATTGCTTGCCAATTTTAGTGGCTATCTTACTTTATACACTGACGGCTCAAAATATACTCAGGGTGTAGGATCTGCTTTTTCGGTGAACAATAAAGAGTATAGATGGTCTATGCCAGCACAAATGACAGCGTACAATGCAGAATTATATGCGATTTGGCAAGCCCTTCGCTACTCTGAAGTAACACCCGGCTGGACAAGATTTCTAGTAATAAGCGACACTTACAGTGCCCTTATGGCTCTTAAAAATCCACACGCAACAAACCCCTTAGTTCAGATGATTTTATCTTTGATTACCCATCTTAACAATCTAGGACGCACAGTTGTATTTTTATGGGTGCCCAGCCATATAAACATTAAAGGTAATGAAAGAGTAGACAGAGCTGCTCGCCTTGCAGCAGAAGAATCTGAAATTGAGACAATAACCAAAACTGAAATTGCAATTAATTCCAACGTTGCTAAATATATCCAGAACAAAATAAAAATAATATGGCAAGAGAACTGGACCAGATCTGTCGGTCAACTGAGAAATATAAAACCATCAGTTAATAAATGGAAATTAAACACGGGCTTCTCTAGAAAAGAAAGTAGTATAATTCACAGAATAAGAATCGGACACACAAATATAACTCATAAACACATTTTATTGAAGACTGCTCAACCAACATGCGAACATTGCTCAACACCTCTAACAATCGAACACATAATCTGCTCATGTACAATTTATGCTCCACAACGAAATCTATACTCTGTGTCAAACACACTAGGAACAGCTTTCATAGACACTGAACATATACAAAACGTACTGCGATTTTTAAAAGTGATTAATATGTACGACAAAATATAAAACACGAAAAAGCGCTAAAGACCACAGTAGTCGATGCGCTATAACAATAAGAAAAAAAAAAAAAATAATAATAATAATTATTATTATTATTATTATTTTTATTGATATTATTATTTATAAAGAACTGTTTGATTTTACAAAAAGTACCTAATACTAAATTAACTAAATTATATCACATTGGTTTTCTTTTCTTTTATATCATTTCCAGGTTTTCGTTTAACCTTAAAAGTCCACTGGACATTCGGCACAGCACCCCGGAAAAAGAGACAAATTGTCGAAAATGTGACATAACATTATGTATAGAATGTTTTGAAAATTATCATACAAATTAAAGTATAATTGGAGATTACAGGATATGATACTTATTGATATTCCCTTTTATAATGCGCTATATTTTACAATCGTACACCACTTTTCTTCAAAGGTTCCATTGGTATTGGGTTATAATTCGGTTTTTTTAATCGTATTTTATTGTTAAGTAGATGCCAAGCAGTTGAATTTATATATTTTTTTATATATTTATAGTTTATAAACTGTCTGTATGCCGTACTTATTCCTAACACACACAAAAAGTTAGCTCGCCTTTTTTCGTTATTGTTTTAATGGCCTGCAAGCTACAATGTTGTCTGTATTAATCGTGGAAACTCTTAGTACTGTTTCTGCGATGTTTTTAATGTATTTTCATATGTCTTTGCTTTTGTGACAAGCTATTAGAATGTGCACGCGTTACCTTCTTCATTGCACCATAAGCAGTCTATTCCTTGCTTTCGTTCAATGTTATTCAAAACTATAGCGTCCGCCAGACGATTTTTTCCAAATATTCATGCAATTGATGCATCTAAACGTAAGGAGGGTTGTTTAAACGTTTCTTTCCAAAAAATGTCTGTGTTGTACCAATGTCCCTTTAGTTTACTTTGGTTGTTAAGAATCGCTTGTAAGACTGGAACCCATGAGTTATCCGTTACACTTAGTTGCACTTTATGTGGCCAGTGCCATGCTCCCTGTTTGTTAATTACGTCTGCAAAAAACTGGTTACATAATTCTTTTAAGTTGTTGTAATGTTAAAATAAAGAGTTTTTAATTACAGGAGTCACATACATGTATAGTAGTTCTTCGTTGTTCTTCCATTATCTCCACTCATGCAGTCTCCTATACAGTATATTGCATTTTGACCAAATTTCATTACCTTCCTAAAAGTAATGTAAATCTTTGGGCCACAAGGAGCAGTTTACAAATGACATTATAACCGTAACTGTATTCCATGCTTTGTACATGTTGTGTGGTTATTTTTTGAAATGATTGCGTAGAGTAAGTGCAAGGTCAAGCTTGCGATTCTATTATTGTGCGGATCTAAATTGTATTTAAGCATTTTAGCCCAATTGCTATCCTCATTGTTTATGCATGGCACTGCTGTTGGAATGCGAAAAGACATTATTTTGAACTTTAGATGTACAAGACCCAAACCGCCTTAATGTAAGGGTATGCATAAGCTCTTTTGATCTGTCCATTGCTTTCCCTTGTTCCATATAAAGTCTATTAGCAATTTTTGCATTTTTGTATCTGCACTGTCTGGAATAGATGCAATCTGTAGGATGTGCCACAGTTCAAGTGCTATAAAAGTGATGACTATATTAACACGATCCTTTATTAACAAACTGTTAGACTTAAGGCTCCACTTTTCGATGGCGTCGCTTAGTTGTTTGTGTAATCTATCAACTGCTATCTGAATCTTTTGTGAATTGGTCCATTCACGGCCTAGCCTTGATTCGGTTCTGTTGCGCCACGATCCACACCATAGAAAACACGGATATCGAGAGGAAAGTCGTCCAGATGTCCGAAGATGTGCGGACTGCCTAAAATACACATGGGCGGTGTCTCACTACGGCCGATTGTTAGTTCTGTTGGATCACCGCTATAAGCTCTAGCTAAGTACCTTGCGAAGTCACTACAGCCACTTGCTAACAAGGCTACATCTTACATGAAAAACGCCGACTACTTCATTGAGATTCTGTAACAGCATATGATTAAACCAGGAGGAAAAAAAAAAGGAAAAGGCCATGTATTTCATTCCCTCCCCAAGGAGGGCTGGCTGCTCGAGCTTTCCGATCTCTTTCAGTCACAATCACGGATTCCCAGCACACATGCATACATTACGTATATATGCATGGTGGGATTAAAGATGGGTACGGTCAGGATAGGATCGGAAGGAACGGAGTTAGGGTTCTGAGGGGGAAAATACTACCCCACCATTCGCCTAAGTAGCCGCACATGGTGTGCATATACGCAGTGACATGTCGCTACATGTGTTATGAGGAAAATCCCCTGAGAAAACCTCATACAAGGTAGACGGTAACGGGAATCGAATCCATTACCTCCCGAATGCTAAGCAGTTTGTGTCACCACTACTCGGCTTAAACCAGGAGAGCTCCTAGTCAGCTTCGATATAACATCACTATTTACAAATATACCAGTCGCCGAAGCACTTGAGACCATCCAAAGGAGACATAAACCGGCTGACCACATAATAAGTTTAGCTAGACACTGTCTAACTAATACGTATTTTATGTCAAATGGACACCCTTACAAGCAGAAAGCAGGAGCCCTAGGCCACACGGTCTACAGGAAACCTACGCACACGGACAGATATATCAACGCCAAACCGCATCATTATCCAAGTCAAATCAAATCTGTCATCAAGACGCTGATCAATCGACCGAAGCAATTGCTGACGCTGACAACATCAAAGAAGAGATAACAAAAATAAGACAGGCTTTGATTAGAAATGGATTCCACCACCACGGCATACAAAGGATTTTGAGGCCTTCAAGTAGAGAAGACAAAGAACCAGCTGATCCTGAAGCTGCCAAGACATACCTACCATACATCAAAGGGACACCGGACAAGATTAGCCGTATTCTTAAAAAAACATAAAATCGATACAACTTTCACGGCGTATCGAAAAATTCATTCGATCTTAAGAAATTCTAAGGACAAGGTCTCGTTGGAGAGTCAAGGAGTGTACGAGATTCCATGTAGAGGCTGCGCGCTATCTTATATTATACAGACCAATAGAAAAATCAGTGCAAGTATAGAATAACACAAAAACGCGGTTAATAAAGTTCAAGCGACATCATCCTTGGTCCAACACGTAACCACAACAGGACACAAAATTAAATTTGAGGACGCAAAGCTTTGGCAAGCAACGAGAACTTTACGGCTACAATTATCAGAGAAGCCATAGAGATTAAGAAACACCCACATAATCTCGACACAAGAGACGATGATCTGAGACTACCATCAATATGAAAAACATCATCAATCCCTAGACAACTAAAATCCACAACACCTAAAACAGAATCAACAGAAGAAGTGAAAACAGGGAAGCCAACAGTGAAATCAGTGAAACAGTGAAAGAAGTGAAAGAAGTGAAGTAGTGAAAGCTGTGAAAGCAGTGAAAGCAGTGAAAGCAGTGAAAACAGTGAAAGCAGTGAAAGCAGTGAAATCAGTAAAAGCAATGAAAGCAGTGAAATCAGTGAAAGCAGTGAAAGCAGTGAAAGCAGTGAAATCAGTGAAAGCAGTGAAAGCAGTGAAATCAGTGAACGCAGCATAAGCAGCAGCACACACAATTGGAAGTTAGTTTAGTTCGAGTAACTCGAAGCAGGAGCAGACAGTTACCAACCTGAGGATGGAAAATGTAACTTTTCCGCAACGTCGTTTTGCAACAAACGGTCTTTTGGAGACCACAAGAGCTACACGGATCAACACCCGATAAACCAGCAGTACATACAGCAGCTGCGAAAACCTAGAAATCAATATATACTACGTTTCAAATGAAATGCACCACTTAGAGATAGTAATGCAATGATCTTGTAAAATAATGCTTAATTAACATGTATAAGATGATGAAATTTTGAAGGCAAAATATTAATAGTTAACAAGAAAATGTTAATAGTGTGTAGCATCGCCACGCACAGCAGTGCAGGCGTTCACTCTCCGAGGCATGCTTTCTATGGGATGGTCTATATCCTCCTGAGGCATTTGATCCCAGGCTACCTGGACATGGTGTCGAAATTCGTCCAAGTGGTTTGGGGCCTTAGTAGTTGCGTTAGTCTTCGACCCATCATGTCCCATACATGTTCAATAGGCGAAACATCTGGCAATCGCGCAGGCCACGGCAATACTGGTAACTGCACTTGGTACAGAAACCTTCTTGTAACATGTGCGGTATGTGGTCTGGCATTATCTTGTTACAAAATACCATTTGGCAACGTCTGCATTAACGGTACTACCACTGGCTCCAAAACATTATCAATGTAACGCTGAGTACTTAATGTGGCTAGAATGAACACAAGAGAAGGTGTTCCACCAGCACGTATGGCGCCCCAAACCATGACTCCAGGTATTAAGCCTGTGGGTCGACTTTCAACAAACTCTAAATTTCGACGTTCTCCTCGAAACCGCCGCACCTTCTGACGACCATCGTTTGCCACAAACAAAAACCCGATTCGTCGCTGTAGACGATGTTATTCCACTGAAGGCCCAAGTCCCGCCGCTCTTGACATCATGCCAATCTAGCAGTATTATGCTCTTGAGTTAACTGGGCTCGTCGGTACGGACGATACGAATGTAAGCCAAAAGACTTAATTCTCCTGTAAATTGTTGACATAGATAGGTGGCGACCAATAGCTCCTGTCCAGTTCACCGCAACAGACCTTGTTGACTGAAATCGATCTCTTGTGGCCATCCACCTAAGAAATCGTTCTTTACGATGATTGGTGCTGCGTGGTGGTCTTCCACTGGGACAAGGTCGTTGAACGCGTTCTTCAGACCAAGAAGACCAAATGCGGGCCACCGTGGTGTCGTCTCGATTAAGCCTTCTGCCGATTTCTCGTAATGACAAATCTGCTTCTTTCATGCCGATAATTCTACCCCTATCAAAATCTGAAACTTTGGCAAAGTTTCGTCGTTGTCTTTCTGGGGGCATTTTTTTCAGAATAAATGTGTCAGTTAAACAACCAAAAATTGACACTAAGCGACTAGATTTCGTAAAATGTATAAGTAAAAATTGTTGATAATTGTTGTTAACAGTGGTGCAAAGTACATAATGACTTGTTCTTTTTCATTGAAACTTCCATCGTTTTCTATAATTTTGTATAATTTCTTAACTAATGAGTTTAAAGACCGTAATGCTTTTTTATTGCGATTCCTGTATAACCTGACGTTTTTGGATTATAAACATATACTGACTGTGCATAAGAATATTGGTAGCGTCACTAATGTTACTTTCTTGTAGGCAGATTACGTATGGGTTGCGCTTTTCTATGAAGAAAACTAAACTTTGGAATTTTATGTTACTTAAAATACTTTTTACGTTAGTTGCTTTTACTGATGTTTTAACTAATCGTCCACATCTCTCTTTTAACGCTTTTGCGGCGATGTAGGGTGTAATCGTACTGACCATTTCTAATAGAGTATTGATATCCTTTGGGTATTCTTTAGCTACTTCGATTGGTGCTTCACCATTTTTTACATTTAACATAAAATGGTTTAATAGATTTTTTGTTGACTGATCCCTGATGTAGGCCATGCTGCTCTTTTTTTTATTAGTTTCAGCTTGCGTTTTTTCCATTACCGAATGTTCTGTAATTGACATACTTGTACTATTCTGATGATTTTTGTTTGATAACTCATTGGGTTTTGGATTTATCAAATAGTCATCGTTTCTTGCTGCAAATAATGTATCTTCGCAAATAGGTGGGTTAGCTGGAATTGGTGATGTATCCAACTTCTTTACAAGCGAAGCATTTGATTTTATCATTTGTGATGAAGATCCTATAATTATTTCTCTCATAACTAATAAGAATGGAATCGGGTAGGGTACTAAAATCATCCGGTAGAACGTATACGGCCGCCTAAACCTATTAACATATTGTACTCTTCAATGGCAATACCTGCCCCTATGATGAAATAGGCGACATTAATTTAATATTTTTTTATTTTAAGTTCTCCTCAAGACCTCATGAGGTATCGATGGGCAAACATTCGACAAGATGATCCTTTGTGCAGGTGTTATGTATTTTCATGCGCTTATGAAAATACCGTTTAATGAAATTCCATTATATTTAGTGATAACATTTTATACATGTTCTGTTGACGATAAGAAAATGCATATTCTATTATTAGAAATTCTAGACGCAAACAAAATATTTTTCGGCCCAATCACTGACCGTACACCTATTATATAATGTTTTACAAGAATATCGTCAATAACTGGCATTGTAATAACTTGTTCTTTCTTGGGAAACATACTATTTCTTAATACATTCGAAAATAAATTAGGATAAGTTTTGTTTTAATTTGTTTGTTGTTGTTTAAATTATTTATATTTACGGTAAAAGTTGTGTACAGGAACGCCTAAATTATTCTCATGCTTAAATTATCATTTCTATTTTGATTATAATCCATGCAAGAAAATGTAATTTTATATGCATGAGTGTAAGGCTATGCGGCCTTCACTTGCCCGTTTGAAACTATCACAATTGTATTATTGTGCTATTCACACAAATAAAATGGTTATTATGAATTATAATGAAACTAAATAAACAAACGTTTTATAATTAAGTCCGTTAAACTATACACAGCTTAGCACATTAAAAAGAATCCTTGAGCACTTTGTTTACAGCGAATTATTAGAGAGCACAAATACACGTCTTAACTGAAGAAAATAGCGCGCGCGTGTGTGGGCGCGCGCGTGCGTGCATGCGTAACTGCGTACGTGTGTGTGTGGGTCTGTGTGTATGTATGGATGTATGTTAGTATCCACGATAACGCCAGACCGAAAATACCTTGCATTTAAGCTAGTTTTCATTTGGCTTAGAGCTGATTAGATTTTGAGAGAAATCCAATGTTGGAGAGGGGGGTTTATTAGGTCCAGTTGGTTTTTTTTTTCAAATATTTCTAAAATAGCTGCATATTTCAAAGATATAAAAATACCTAGATATAGACCTTAAATGTATCGATTAATTATATTCCATGCAACTTTTAAATACGACGCGTAATTCAGCGGCAAAAAAATTTCTAATGTGGAATTTGAATTTGAATTTACATAAATTTTCTTGATAACTTTTTTTAATATAAAGCGAAATAAATGTAAAAATTAAATAAATATGATTGAAAATGCTGAAGTGTATTATCGATATTTTTATAGAAACGGCCGGATTTGAAATGTTTTTATGTTACATGTGTTCATGTCTATGAATCTCATGCAGTTTTATTAAACGTCATTCTTACATGGATTATTGTTTTGTTTTAATAACATTGCCTGTTTTCGTTATGAACGTATAAAAAAGAGTATGCAGTTATCTAAAAAAATTTAAATTAACCTTCCTATTGTGTTCGGGTCAATATGACCCAAACGCGTTCTTCTAATGTGCATAATTCGTTAAGTTATTTAAATATTTCGTTGCCACTGCATGATTTTTATTTCATTACCCTAATAACAGCGTACCTAGATTGATATTAGAAAATTGTAATTAATTTTTTTTAATGCATGCTTACAACGCTTGTGTTTTGTGGTGTAACTCCAACCTGGAACGCTGGAAAACTTACAAAACGGCGACTATTTCTTGAAGAATTGGGCAAGGCCTTGATCACTCCATTATTGTCAGAAAGAAAACGTTCCCCGCGAAGTATTGCTGCAGCTGAAATGCTTATAGAGTCACGTTCTTCAACCAGTAATGCCGAAGTTAAGGAAAAATCAACCACAACAAAACGTAAAAGATGTAATTTTTGTCCCTCTTCAAATGATAATAAAACTAATATGGTATTGTAATTAATAAAATACCTATGTATGTATCTTACTACTGTCAAGACTGTAACAAATAAATGTATATACCTAACTACTACGTTTTTCAGATGTACTTTACATAACGTTTATAATATGTAATAAAAATGAAATAACGTAATAAAATGTAATAAATAATAAATACTATATCTTATTTCTTATTATTAACGGCAACTATAGGTTCACGGGTCATAATGACCCTAACACAATGTTGACACAATGGGAGGGTTAAAATTATTTCATTTCTTTTAATTTCCATTTTGTAGGTTGGAAGGTCGTATTGTGTTCCAAACCAGATATTAGTTAATGTGGTGAAAATGAATGTGCTGGAAGCAATTATTAGCAGTAGTAGAAGAGGGACACCACGCGCCACCTTGGATTTTTTGGGGAAAGCCCACCATTTTTTATATATCCACGTGTGGGGCGCGTTTTTCCACCCTTATTTTTATGGTTTCTTCTCGGAGGCCTTCTTCAACTCTTGATGAAATTTTCATCCCTAATTACGGCCTGTTTGTTTTTACTCACCCACGTGGGAGCCTGTATTTTCCACCCTTACTTTTTATCGTTTTTTTTCGGAGGCCTTTTTCAACCCCTTGATTTTCACCCCTATGGTTTCTTTTCGCAGGCCTTTTTCAAACCTTTGATAGAATTTTTATCCCTAATTACGGCCTTTTTGTTTTTACTCGCCCACGTGTAGGATGCGTTTCCTCACCCCTATTTCTGACGGCTTCTTTTCGGGGGCCTTTTTCAAGCCTTGATAGAATTTTCATCCCTTTTTGGTTGTAGGTGGTATTAAGAGCCTTTTTTGACAGCCATGCCTTTTTTTGTACTTGCTCACGTGAGGGGCACATTTAGGCTTTGGGATCGGCCTTGGACTTGGGGTAGGGGCAGGATGTTGGCTTCCTTTCGGGGGCCTTTTCCAACTCTTGGTCGGAGTTTAGCCCTTAATTAAGATCCTTTTGGTTGTATTAAGAACAGTATATCCCCTGGAGGTTAAGCAATTGTGCGTATTCTTTTAATTCCTATCTACAGATTGTAACCTTACGAATTTTTATTTATACACTGGGTTGTATTCTGATAAGTGGCCCTAATGCTAACTTGTAAGACAGGTGTAGGCCCTCGCCCTATTGCCGTGGCTCCTTGGTGTATATGAGCTCTAACCTAATTTTATAAGACAAGTGTAGGCCTTCGCCCCTGTCGCGGTCTTTTTGGTGTAATTGTATGAGCCCTAACCTAATTTTATAAGACAAGTGTAGGTCCTCGCCCACCTGTCGCGGCCCCCTTGGCCTATCTGTATCTGAGTCCTAACCTAATTTATAAGACAAGTGTAGGCCTTGGCCCCTGTGAGGAGTCCCTGGTTGGAAATGGTATGGAGCCCTAACTTTATAAGACAAGTGTAGGCCGTCGCCCGCTGTCGCGGCTCCCTTGGTGTAATTGTATGTGAGTCCTAACCTAATTTTACAAGACAAGTGTAGGTCTTCGTCCCTTGCCGTGGCCCCCTGGTTGGAAATGGTATTTGTTTTTGTAGGTTATGACTGGTAATTTGAAGTTGTATTCTAATAAGGAGGCCTAATGCTATCTTGTAAGATAGATATAGGGCTTCGAAACTTACTGTTAGGACTTCGCCCCGTGACCCCTTGACGTAAAATTTTAATTTGTATTCTAATAAGGAGGCCCTATTGCTATCTTGTAAGACAGGTGTATGAACTTGTGTTAAGGGAAAGGTAAATACGAGTTGCAGTAAGTGTGATAAAGATAATTAGGTTGTTTGTATATTTACACTCTAAAAATTAATTATGGGGAAATCAATAGCTAGTTTTACATTAACTATTCATAAACGTAAAACATAGAAAGTGATTTAGTTTTATTAGACGAGTAACACAAAGCAGTGACTATCCCTCGTGAATCAGTCCCTCAAAAATGTTCTTTCAATACAGAGGTGGTAAGTGTGCCTTTAACCTTTATTTATTTACTTGTACAGATTTTTAATTACAGCTATAAAACACGTCTAATCTATACGTAATAAGTTTCTTTAAAAATATTAAGGTGTACAATATACAACAAAATAACGTTCGGATGGATATTAAACATATTTCAATGCATCCAACGTAGGTAAAACAATCAGTTTTAATATTCATTTAGAAAACAATATTGTAATAACTGTTATGTAATTAATTAACTTAATACAAATTTTGTTTCATTAGAGAATAATCTGAATGTCAGTAATTTTTTTTATAACTCACTGAGGATTTCTTAATTATGATATTTGCAATAGAAAATAAGTGTTCTATAATTAAATTTTACTGTCATTCAAATTCCCCACGCAAGATCAAACCCTAACACAAGTTCATACACCTGTCTTACAAGATCGCAATAGGGCCTCCTTATTAGAATACAAATTCAAATTTTACGTCAAGAGGCCACGCGGCGAAGTCCTCAACAGTAAATTGCGAAGCCCTGTATCTGTCTTACAAGATAGCATCACGCCTCCTTATTAGAATACAACTTCAAATTACCAGTTATAACCTACAAAAACAAATACCATTTCCAACCAGGGGGCCAAGACAGGGGGCGAAGACCTACACTTGTCTTATAAAATTAGGTTAGGACTCACATACAATTACACCAAGAGAGCCGCCACAGGGGGCGAAGGCCTACACTTGTCTAATAAGGTTAGGGCTCCATACCATTTCCAACCAGGGGCAGGGGCGAAGGCCTACACTTGCCTTATAAATTAGGTTAGGACTCACATGCAATTACGCCAAGGGGGGCGGGACAGGTGGGCGAGGACCTACACCTGTCATAAAATTAGGTTAGGGCTCACATATAATTACACCAAAAAGACTGCGACAGGGGCGAAGGCCTACACTTGTCTTATAAAATTAGGTTAGAGCTCATATACACCAAGAAGCCAAGGCAATGGGGCGAGGGCCAACACCTGTCTTACAAGTTAGCATTAGGGCCCCTTATTAGAATACAACCCCAATGTATAAATAAAAATTCGTAAGGTTACAATCTGTAGATAGGAATTAAAAGAATACGCACAATTGCCTAACCTCCAGGGGATGTACTACTCTCAATACAACCAAAAGGATCTTAATTAAGGGCTAAACTCCGACCAAGAGTTGCAATAGGCCCCCGAAAAGAAGCCAACATCCTGCCCCCACCTCAAGTCCAAGACCGATCCCAAGGCCTAAATGTGCCCCTCACGTGAGCAAGTACAAAAAAAGACATGGCTGTCAAAAAAGGCTCTTAATACAACCGAAAAGGGTTGAAAATTCCATCAAGGGTTGAAAAAATGCCTCCGAAAAGAAGCCGTCATAAGTAGGGGTGAGAAAACTCATCCTACACGTGGGCGAGTAAAAACAAAAAGGCCGTAATTAGGGATGAAAATTCCATCAAGGGGTTGAAAAAGACCTCCGAAAAGAAACCATAGGGGTGAAAATTAAGGGGTTGAAAAAGTCCTCCGAAAAGGAATCTTAAAAAATAAGGTTGGAAAATACGGGCTCCCACGTGGGTGAGTAAAAACAAAGAGGCCGTAATTAGGGATGAAAGTTCCATCAAGGGTTGAAAAAGGCCACCGAAAAGAAACCATAAAAATAAGGGTGGAAAAACGCGCCCCACATGTGGACATATAAAAAATGGTGGGTTTTCCCCAAAAAATCCAAGATGGCGCATGGTGTCCCTCTTCTACTAACAGTCTAGCATCAAGTTTGTTGCCAGAAAAATCATCCTCAAGGTACGAGCGTGAATATAGCGATTTCAAAAATTGGCAAAAGGAAAATGGTGTGATTTGGGTTACATGAGATGTTCTATTAGCTTACAAGAATCAACTGTCTGTTAGATTCAGACCTAATTCATTATGGGAAAAACGGTCTATGCTCAAAAGCTTAGACCGTTAATTGTGCATGAAAGCGTGTTTTTTAAAAACTGCATGAATTTATTTTCATATTTTTTGCAAAACATTATTTCTCAAATAATATTCAAAATCAACAAAACTAAATAATCTTGTTTATTAGACACATTTAAGGAATTATTATAATTGGTCGTCTGCCAACGTATTAGAGGCGCGGGATGTAACAAATCGTTTTCTATCATTTTCTGTATGATTTCTCTGTGATGTCCTTCATTCATTTGAAGGTATGGGGTTATTGATTTAGAATTGGAGTGACCAGTAATTTTGATTGGCTGCTGCTCCCCCACGCCTTTTTTTGCTAACTTAGATACGACAGTTGCTCGTAATGAATGATTGGTTAACTTAATATTTTCAGTGGACTGACCGGATTTTTTTGCTTGTTCACTGACTGACTTTATTTATTCCTGCAGGAATATTCTTGTACCACCTTTAACCGATTTTCATGCAGGATTGCCAATAGGAAAAAGGAGATTTGTTTTAATTTCTTCTTGTTTTAACATAAACTTTTTGTAGAGTCAAATTGGACATAAATCAGGGTTTACCTTGTTAAGTATGAACCACTTTGTCGATTAACAGAGTTTTTCATCTCCTTGGGTTGTCTTGGCAAACACCGGATTGTATTTGATTCTTTCAGTCTTTTTTGGCCCAATTGATTAATTTCTTCTATGAAGTATGTAAGTAGACATTTGTAACCCTCTCCCCCCCACCAAGTGGGGGAGGCCATCAGGTGCAGACCATCAGGTGTCTCTTCATTACAAGTGCGAATTATATTTATGAATTCGTCGTACTTTGGAAAGACTGAACTTGCTTTTCGCGTTTCAGAATTTTGTTGTAATTGTTTTCGTTTGGCACTTCAAGTTTCTCTAGCATGTTTAAATTCGATTTCAGTAATCGTTGAAGTACTTTTCCATTAAGAGTTTTTCTGTCACATTCCATATGGTCTTTATCGTAAAGTTTTTATATTTTTCTCCATTTTGCTTTCGCGTATTGATCGCCCAGTCAGTTAATGTATTTGCAATAGCTGAAACTGTTGTTTTGTTGTCTACTGTATAGTTTTTCTCGCCATAAAACTGCATAAATCGACGGCACACAAGATTCGTACAATTGTAATAAATTACATATGAAAAAATCAGTTAGTAAACAAGACAATTCTACATAAGTAAATTAACTCAATTACTACCAGCAACTACTAAAAATTATTTAAAAAACTTAATGTAAGGTGGAAATAGAACAGTTTAGTTTACAACTGGACAAGGGGTGGTCAATAAATACCCGGCAAGCTGTAGCGCGACTGTTTGAGTGACCGCGCTAGCGCCGACGGCATCTCAGTCATAACGTACTTTCACCTACACATCGTTTTACTTTTAAAACAAACAAAACATTGTTAATTTAACAGCTATAAAGTCGTAGATAACTACCTTGTAATTAGCGAGTTGGCGTTCGACAATTTTTTCTCATCTTATCACATGTTTGATAATATCCAGGTGTAATTAATACTTGTTAAAAGAAATAAATTTTGATTATCATGTCGCATTTAGCCTTATGTTGAGTTCTGAACAAGGGCGAAAAATGTTAATAACAAAGCACAATACTTAATCATATCAGCAATGATCAAGAAACGCCATACAAGTAATAACGCCGTAATAATTGTGTTATCGAAGTAGTGCATTGGAAACTGAATCCTAACTTACTACTACACTATGTAATCTAAGGACAAACTTGTGCTATTTGTGGATGTTATTAATTAATTGAATGCTGATGTTATCAAGGACACCTCAATGCAAAACCTTATTGTTAATAATTCAATAGGGTCTATTGCAAATCTGTTCTATACTGAAATCATTTTCTAAAGCTATAGAATTGCTTGTTTTGTTTTTTAATTCACGTTTACGATCGAGCATAGTAATCCTTTAAATTGTGAATTAGTTTGTCACTGTTACGAACACTTACAGAGTTAATGAAAGCTTCTTAAAATCAATGCGGTTATGATTATTTATCGATATAAATTTGTTTACACGGATCTATTATTAGATCTAACAAAAAAGAGAACAATTTTGTTGTAATAAACCCGGAACAATCATTTATATATTGCAAAAAATGGTTTATAATTAATCAACGTAACAAAAGTACGCTGAAGTAAGCTGAATATATACTGACCACATAAGCTCGCAATGTAACTTGCACATAACCGTTGTAAACTGTGATACTCTACCAACCACTTTTTAGTGATCTTCGTTTTCATGTTGAGATTAAAATAAGGAAATTTTCTCCATCTACTACCTACAACACATAAGCCTTTTGGCGAGTCAGTGTATGATCCTAATGAAATAATTGTAATTTTGAGTATTTGAATACGTGTGTCGTTACGGTCAAAATCGGCA
This sequence comes from Vesta saturnalis, assembly GCA_036346205.1. Lineage (NCBI taxonomy): Eukaryota > Metazoa > Arthropoda > Insecta > Coleoptera > Lampyridae > Vesta > Vesta saturnalis. Next base: position 26,268 of record JARFJB010000833.1, read on the forward strand.
GTGAACTTTTTAACAGATAGAATAGACGGTACCGCTGGCTTAGGGGTAGGGGGTAGGTGTATTGTTAAGCTTTTCTAGCATAAATAAGGGTAGCTTGGTATACGAGTGTCGCAATATGGGTTGTAATAACCCAATAGGCGCCAGGGTATTTAAAACATATTAATAGAGGTAGTAATACCTGATTACGATGGCTGACAGCTAGTCTATACAACAAAAAACATCGCTTACCTTTGACGTAGTTACAGGTGAGTCCGGGAACAGCAACAAATACGCTAATACCTGAAAGATTTCTTTTTTTTTACAACTACGTTTCGCTATACCTTAAGATTATAATTTAAAGAATAACAGTTAAATCCAATTTATAACCAATTGAAGTTATGTCAATCAATCCTTAAAAAAACATAGCTATCAAAATATTTATTAACGCAACTTTCTATAATTGTTATGACTCAGCTAGCAGAGTAGTGGTGGCACGACCTGCTTAGCATTCGGGAGGTAATGGGTCCTATTCCAGTTACGGTCTACCTTGTTTGAGATTTTGTCAGAGGGTTTTCCTCATATACATATAGCGGCATGGTCACTGCGTATATGCACACCATGTGCGGCTACTTAGTCGAATGCTGAGGTAGTATTTTTCCCCTCAGAATCTCAACTCCTATCCTTTCGATCCTATCCCGTTCACACCCATTCTTAACCCCACCAAGCATATATGCATAATTCATGTATGTATGCTGATACTCCATGATTGTGGCTGAAGAAGCTGGGAAAGCTCAAGCCACCCTTGGGGAGGGAAGCAAATACGTGGCATTTTTATTTTTTAATTGTTGCGTTGCAATCGCTCTAAACGATTTATACACTTTCGAGCATTATTACTGACAAGGACCTAAATCAAAGCTTTTCCACAAACTCCTACTTTACTCAGAAATTACTCCGTTAGGTATATTAGGTATAAAGCGTAAATTATTAAAACGTCGTAGTAAGAAATTGGGAGGCCACACTCTTAGTTCATTACCCTAGATATCTATATTGTTATCAAATAAACATGAATGCACCACGAAAGCTTAAGGCGCTACATAAATTTCATCAACAATTAAATCATTAGGCTCTGTTTAAATCGGATTGAGACTAGCTAGTTCCAATTTCTTTAATTAACAAACTGTTGTAAATGATTATAGCAAATATTAAGCTTTCCAACCTTTAACACTTCTGCAATACAAAATTTCGATACAAAATGGATCAACACCACATACAATGAAGCTCATATAATTTTATTAATTCACGGATGGATACTTTTTAACAAAATTAATCAATGATCATCTAGAAACTAACTTTCAATGAAAGCGTATTCGACCGTTTGCAAATACAAAAAAATAAACACTTTATTTGGATCTGTCACCAGTACAACAATAAATCTACATAAACGGTTACTTCCTAATTGTGGATCTGTCTCAGTAACAATTCCGTCTCCCCAAAATCCCTTCTTAGTTTCTTGGTACGGCAGACGGTGTAGCCCCAGAAGATGGCGCCAGTGGCTGGTTGAATAACGCGATCGTAGTTGTAACCGCACTCGAAAACTTTTCAATGGATAAACCACCCTTATGAATTTTGGAAACTTGCTTATATCCAATTACAGTGTTTGATATTTCTTTTGATTATACGGTACACTAAAGTTTGTATTTACACGGTGCATTAACTTTAATCTAAATATGTACCGTCACTTGAATGTAAATTATTACTACGCGAAACGTATTTATTTACAACGATACTTTGGCTTCTTGAGTTAGTCATGAGCCTACTGATTTCCATAGTTCGTGAATTTAATATTTTTTACTAACCCGCACTACGCGTCATTATCCTAGGGTGCCCTCTTCCAAGGATTCTTCAACTGTGTCCAATAAGGACACGAAAATAAGCCTTAAACCTTGTCTTTATCAAAAGGAAGTGCCTACAATTTGAAAGTTGCAAACGATGTATCATACGAAGTAGCGATTTTATATTTAATATCATCTTACATGACGTATTTTCATTTCCAATTAGTGGAACTTACCAAATTTAAAACAACGAGGACTATCAATTATTTACACAATCTAAACTAACCTTTTTTCCCTGAAGTAGGAAACTCACGTGCGGAAATGACTCTTAACGTTACAAACGATTTTAGTTTATCTGGATTATTTTCAGAATCGGGACTCCGAATTTTGATTAGTAATAAGAACATCCCAAACATCCTCAAATAATACAAAAAATGGTAAATAACTTAATGTTTCCAAAAATTTATACTTTGTAAGTTCCAATTTTAACCAACTATACTACTTTTCTGAAGACGGACAGTAATGAAATAAAGTTCGATAAACAGCGATGATTCGTTAGATTTTTGGACACACGTTTATTTCTTAAGTTAAATTAAAAGTAGACTAATTTCGTATTCAAACGTGCTGCAGATATTGAGGATTTATGCTGAGCTTGTCTCCTATAAGTTCACTTGTACTACCATAGTCAATCAATGCATTTTATGTTGATGTGCGAGAAGCATCACAACTAGTACAAAAATTAGTGCCTTGTGTGGATTAACAAACATTTTATCTTGAATATTGATGTTATCGTTGAATTTGAGAATTCCTAATTTTAGAGCCGATCTTATTGCTGGAAAGTAGAATAGAGGCACCATTTGCCATTTTGTTTTTTGTGACGTCACCCTTGAGACACCTTAACTTTCACTTTTTATATATGCCCACGTGGAGATCGTATTTTTTTTCACCTGAGAATAAGAAGATTTTATTTAATCTGTATTCATTAATTTTTAGTACTGCCCGTTTTTGTCAAAGGAGATCGTATAAGTGTTATTAAAATTATTCTTACATTTCTTTTAATTCCCATCTACAGATTGTGACCTTTTACCTGTACGAAAAAAACGTATTTATACATTGGGGGTTGTATTCTAGTAAGGGGTCCTAGTCTTGTAAGACGGAGATCTGTTCGCTAAAAATTGTATTCTAATAATGGGAAGAATTAATAGATGAGACCTGTAAAGATGACAAGTGTTTTCATAATAAAAAGGTGTTATTTAATCTATGTTTATTATTATTATTATTAATATTTATTAGGGTTGTTTTGATCTTTATCAAGGATATAAAAAACTAGTTCTAAAACGATTATATTCTATGCAACCTTTAAGACTGCATTTAAGCGCTAGTTTAAATTTTTTCAATATCTGAGGTTAGCATATTGTATTTATGACCATTAATTAATTTCTATCTGAGGTTTAAATATTATTCTCATTTAGATAACTGTTTTACAATGTGATTTTCGTAATAGGGTTTGTTATAAAGAGACTGCATGATTGTTATTAAAATTACTACATTTCCTTTGAATTCCATTTGAGGGATTTACCTATATAAGAATTTTATTACAACGTGCTTATTTTTACATTGAGAAAAAGTCTCCTTCAACATTATACATAATTAAAAATGAGTGATTAAGCTGTCCGTTTGCTTTACAAAACATACTTTGAACACTTTTTTAAAATCAATTGGATTACTTTTAACACAGATTAAATTACGTAAAATCTTTGTATAGATTAGGGTCGCAAAAAGGTGCTACGTCTAAGAGTAAATTATCGCCACATCCACAAATCTAGGTAATCCATAATTTACTATGTTAAATATTAGTGTGAAGACATTTTCGTCAGTGAAGACTTTTGGGATGGGTGCACTTCCTCTTATGTTCAAAATTAAGGGCAGCGTAATTTAACTTATCTGGATCTTCATAGAAGACATCACTACTAGCATAAACTTTACCGTTTGCATCTTGAGCGATTATATTGTAATAGCTTATTAACAAGTAAAAACAGCTAATATCCCTGATACTGTCTCATACTAATACTCACTCGATTGTAATTATGCAGCGGGTAATATACAATCCTTATTTGCTACAATTATTATTACAGAGATATGGTATTATTCTTAAAATTAGCTAATTTGCCACACTACCTTAAAATACTACATAGCCTTTTAATTCTTCTTCCTCCCTGAAGCTGTACCGCATGCATCCTTCTTCAGATTATCCAATTCCGGATTAGTAGCATGTTTTCCAATACACAAGACAGCATCTTCAATATTGCGGTGAATCCACCGAAAATGTCTTATGTCCTCTTCTTCTTTAAGCTAGATTTTGCCTCTATACAGCATACAAGTTCTATCTTAGCCGAATTACCTCTGTCAAATAGGGATTATAATCAAATTAAGTATACCGGTCTCTTAACAAAACACTATCCTTTTAATCCTCGATTTTTTTCCAATAAGGGTCTGCCATGCCACGCTATCACATAAGACGGCTTTACATACAGGTTCTGTCTCAACTGAAATACATCTTGTTGCTGTACGCCCAGGAGAGATATTAGAGTAATGCTACAGAAAACAAAAAAAGGGTACACCACGCATAAATCTACAGCGAGCCTGGTACATTACGAGTAACATTTTTTCGAGTTATGGTGGACTGATCTCTGTGTGTATGTGATCTTGAAGTAATCACAGTAATGGGTACAGCTGCATACTAGCGGTTATAGATGTGTTTAGCAAGAGGGTTTAGTTCTTAAAACGAAATCTGAAAGCATTTACCGTTGTTTTTAAGAAAAGCGATAAACTTCTTCATATAGGTAAAATTTTGCGACGCGAGGCTTTCGGCGACGGCTGTTTCGGTGACCCCCACTCCAATCCTCCCCGAACATAACCGAGATTGTAAGATAGGTGTAGGGCGTCGCAACTTGTTCTCGGGTTTTCGCCACTTGACGTGATCGAAACTTGTTCGTGGGTCTTCTTGTGTTATGGTGGAACCCTGGGTGGGAAAATTTGAATTTGTATTATAATAAGGGGCCTTGTAAGGCAGGTGTAGAGCTGCGCAACTTGCTCTCGGGGCTCTGCCTCCCTGTCGAGTCTCCATTGACAGAAAATTTGAATTTGTATCTCAGTCTCTGCAGGTTATGGTTGGAAATATAAATTTGTATTGTAAGAAGTGGCATAGGATTTCGCCCCTTCACAAAAATTTGAATTTGTTTGTGACGCCATCTATGAGGGGAAGGTTTGAACTTGTATTCTAATAAAGAGGCTTCACACTAACCTATAAGGCAGGTATAGGGTTCGTAACTTGCTTTGGGGCTTGGTGGGAAATTTGAATTTGTATTTAAGTGTTTACATTCTGCTTGCTTACTGCGAGAATTTGAACTTGTATTCTAATAAGGGGGCCTAATGCTAACTTATAAGACAGACATAGGGCTTCGCGACTTGATTCCGGGTCTTAGCCTCTGGTCCCTAGGTGGGAAATTTGAATTTGTATTTAAGTCTACATTCTGATTGATTATTGCGAGAAATTTGAACTTGTGTTCCAATAAGGGGGCCTAATACTAACTTATAAGACAGGTATAAGGCCTCACAACTTGCTCTCGGGGCTTAGCCCCCTGGTGGGAAATTTGAACTTGCATTCTAATAATCGGGCCTAATGCTAACTTGTAAGACAGGTATATGGCTTTGCAACTTGCTCTCGGGACTTCACACCCTTGGCTGTAAATTTGAATTTGTGTTCTAATAAGGGGCCCTAATGCTAACTTGTAAGACACGTATAGGGTTTCGCAAGTTGCTGTTGGACCTTCGCCCCTTGTCGTGCCCACGAGCTCAAATTTTGAATTTGTCAATAGCGCCATTTACTTGTGTATACACTAATGAACGTTTTCGGTAATATAGCTGTCGCCACCTAGCAGTATATTTTAAAAGTACATATAGGTCCCTGCAATGGTTATGGTGGGAAATAACACTAGCTTTTAAGGTAAGACGTATGCATCTGGTCCTGAACCAACCGACTAACCTCGATCAAATCAAACAACAGGGGCTTCGACCCTTGTCCTAGCCCCTTGCATCTAAATTTGAATTTGTATTCTAATAAGGGGCTCTAATGTTAACTTGTAACACAACATAAATAAAGTTTGCCGCGAGTAGGATTTGAACCTACGACTATTCTAATATGGGAGCCCAACTTATAAGATAGTTATAGGGGTTCACAACTTGCTCTCGCGAGAGCAAGTTTATTTTCCATTTAAACCTTGATCATGTAATTTAGCAGTCGACTTTCAACAGTTTACTTTTAATTGACAATAAATGTCACTATTAAAGGGAGTACACAATGAAGCGTCACACAGACTATAATGCATATGTGTATCCATTTATCGTATTAGTGCATTTTATTTCTGCTTAAACCTTGTACATATAATTTAACGTTCTCAAGGTGAAAAATCGTTTAAAGCGCGTTTTTTTAAAGCAAACGAGCAGCTTAATTACTCATTTTCAATTAAGTATAATGTTGAAGGTGACTTTTTTTTTCTCAAGGTAAAAATAAGCATGTTGTAATAAAATTCGTATATACGTAAAGGCCACAACCCTCAAATAGAACTCAAAAGAATTGTATATTATTTTAATGACAATTGTCTCTTTATAATAAACCTTATTACGAAAATCACATTGTAAAACAGTTATCTGCATCAGAATGATATTTAAACCTCAGATAAAAATTAACTAATAATCATAAATACAATATGCTAACCTCAGATATTGAAAAAATTTGAGCTAGCGCTTAAATGCAGTCTTAAAGGTTGCATAGAACATAATCGTTTAAGGACTAGGTTTTTAAATCTTTGATAAAAATCAAAACAACCCTAATAAATATTAATAATAATAATAAAGGCAGATTAAATAACATCTTTTTATTATGAAAACACTTGTGATCTTAACATGTGTTATCTATTAATTGTTCCCACTATTATAATACAATTTTTAACGACAGAAGCGAAGCCCGCTAACAGATCCTTGTCTTACAAGACTCGTACCGCTTATTAGAATACAACCCCCAATGTATAAATACAATACATGTTTTTCGTACAGGTAAAAGGTCACAATCTGTAGATGGGAATTAAAAGAAATGTAATAAGTAATAATTTTAATAACAATTATGTAATCTCCTTTGATAAAAATGGGCACTAATAAATATTAATAAACACAGATTAAATAAAATCTTTTCATGTCCCAAGGGTGACGTCACAAAAAACAAAATGGCGGATGGTGCCCCTATTCTACTCTGGAATCTGGACAATAGTTATATATACTACTTTCTGCATGTCGCCATGTTGATTGAATAATAGTTTAGTTACACTGGCTTCATTTAGAACGTGTATCATTCAAAATTAAATCTGCAACGGTTCAAACATATTTTATTCGCATAAATTTGATTTATCTTAAAATACCGGAAAACGCTTTTATAAATTAAAATTATTAGGTAGCAAACATTAGTTGATGTGATGGTAACCACGCTTATTGGTTCTTTAAATTTTGATTGTGGCAACTTTATTATTATTGACGTGCAATTTTATGTTATCCCGAGAGTGTTCCTTTTGGACATCGTCAATTTTTTTATAATTGATAAGTAAAACTGGTGACTCATTTTCCTTTTGCTTGTTTTTTATTTTAAAATTTGCGTATTTTTATGAACTGGTAATGGTACTGAGTGATAATATGAAGGTCCTGATGACATGCAAAATACTGTGCAAAGTATGTCATACTGACACCGCCGTAGATTAGAAACTTTATATAAAATCAATATTAGCATTTTTGTCAACGTAGAGTAATAGTAGCAGCACCACGTCTCACACGATTTGCAACATCACGGATGGTTAGTTTGGCTTCTGGGAGCCTATAATTCTAGCAGTTTAAATAGAGAGACGTTGGAATCGATGATCACGTCACTAAAGTCATTCACAACTTACTATGAAAACAAGAAACGCAGTATATTTTAGGTCTTGGATATATTTATTTATATGCAATAACCGCAATTTTTTCTATTAGCGTAACTGTGTCTTTACATGTATGCTTTAAAGGAAAGGTAGTAAGAACTACGAACGATTTGCCCAATTAAAAGGTTAAAATGTGGTTAATGTTAATCTGCACAGAAAACTATTTTAGATACTTGCCATTTATCTTACGTTTCATAAACACTATTCTCCTATTTAATGAAATGCGTTGAGAATAACACAACATCCACTTACATTTAAAATAATGCGACGTGGCCACTTCATCGGACGCAGTAGTGGTAAGAATTTAGATAAATAGTGTACTATATGTATATTTTTGCCACTAACGGTATTATGAAAAATTAAAAATATGCAGAAATCGTAGGTTCTACTATCGCTACTACGTCCTCATTTTTTTTTGGCCGAACAAGGAGGGATATTAAAACAAAACTTATACAGAATTAAGGTAAGGTCTATCTATTGCGTTTAATCGATGCGATTAGACGCCGCGTTTAAACGCGTCGAATAATCACTGCGGTGTGATCTATCTTTGTAACGAAATTCAGTAGCGTTTACTCTTTACTGACAATGGCTGTTTCTGAAAATGCTATGCGTGTCGTGGCAAACCTTTGATTAAAAGAAGAAGATGATGATGATGAGACGTTATTATTAAGTTTGTTAAAATCACAACGTTGAAGTAGTAACATTAATAAAATACTTGAATGTACAAAAGAGGAAAAATGCCAAAACGTCTTAATTACAAGACAGTTAATGGATAATGAAACTAAATTCCATCAATACTTTAGACTTTCAAAAGCACAGTTTTTTGAAGTATTATGAAATATATTCGTTAACACTTTAAGTGCCTCGTGAGACCAGCGTGGATTCACACTTGCACTCCGGTCCTGTGAATCCACAGTGGTCTCATAGGTACATTCATCGTTTTAGGCCCTGTGGATCCACAGTGGCTTCACACCGGCCACTATAACCATTGTGTTCCAAAGCAGGGGCCAGATTGTTATAAAACTGCCATGCTCTGTGGATATATGGGATATTTTCCTGGTACGAGCCTGTTACTAGAACGACATAATCTAAATAATACATGGAAAACAATTTTAATTTATTTTATATAATATTTTTAATTAAATACAGTTAAACGGTTGATTGTAATTTTTCTTCCTGTATAAAATAATCGATGTGACTTTTGATAAAAAATATCGACTTTTTATTGATCTCACTGCGCGAAAGCAAGAGGTTATGTGTTTGTTTACTTTGTTATTGAGTTGCGTCTACGTCCGTTTAGTCCAGTATTTTTATAGTTATCAGTGCGTATTGAAAAGTATTTTGTTCTACAATTATTGATATTGTGGTTTTTATTAGTTGTAAAATGTCTGGAGATTATGAATAGCAATAACGTCAAATTGGAAAAGTGTAGGAAGAGTTAATGTCAGATGAAGAATCTGATACTCTAAGTAAATATTATTTATCCGAAGAATATAACCCCTCAGATAGTGAACATTAAAGTTCTTCCTCCGATGAACAGCCAAACAGAAGAAACATATGGGCAACACCATCCCTCACTCCAGGGTTAGTGTGGGGGATATTTCTGGCACTTCTGGCTCCTCTGTTCATGTCTCAGATACTTCTGGTTCCGGAAACCATAACGATTCCATCAGCGTGGCAATTGAGGAACCCTGGTTTGTATGTGATTATGCCCGTTTCCATCAATTCAGTCCTATTGGCCAAAAACTGTTTACAGTAATAACATCAGAAATGTTAAGTCAAGGAAGAGGTTTCAGTTATTATTGAAAACTATTCATATCAAGGACAACGAAAACCCTAAAAGTAGTGGCAGCCTCCAAAAATAATACCTTTGTTGGACCTTTTAAGAAAAAAGTTTAAAGCTGCTATAGTTCCTGCCGAAGTGGTGTGCATTTATGAGACTCTACTGACATTTTGTGGACGTTTGTTATTCAAACAGTATGTACCAAATAAACGTCACAAATACGACATCAAACTTTTAAGTTGTACGTTCAAGGAGGTTACACTTATGACTTCAGGGTGTACTGTGGACGACAAAGGGAAACAGATACACCTCTGCCAACGAAAATGGTGATGGATCTAACCAAAGATTTATTTGGGAAAGGACACACTCTTTGTATTGATAATTGGTACACATCTGTTAACTTGGCTCATGACTTGCTTAAGGCAAATACCCATCTCCATGGAACTCTACGGAGTAACAGGAAAAACAACCGTAGGCAAGTAACAACGGCAAAATTGGAGACAGGGGAGACAATTGCCCAATTATTTTTTAGTGTACAGGGCACAACAAAAAGGCGGCGCGGTAAAAATTTTATATTTTTTAAATGAGGCACTCTGTATTTTTTTACATATTTTAATTCACCCTAAAATTCTATATTTAGCACCGAAATTTACATAGCATATTTTTGCAACGTTGCCAATTAAATCGAAAAATTCCTTAAATTTGTGAAAAAACGGGTCAATAAATATTTTTTAACTTAGAATAACTGGAAACAAAACGGAAACGGAAAGAGCAATGAAGACAGAAGTCCCCTAAGATAACACAAATTAATGTTTTTCTACAGAGTGTTTTATATGGTCATGCGAACTTTAAACCTATTTTTCAAAAGTTTTTTAAACGGAACATCCTGTATTTTATTACTTGGATTTGTAGGGAATTTAATCCTCTTTAACTTTTGTAAGGTCTTCCTATGCCTATCCTTACTAACTTTGGTGGTATTTCAATTTTTATTTAAACTCTAACAAAAAACAGAATGTTTTTCACCATTGTCGTTTTTCTAGTCACCTATGACATAAAATAAAAACAAAATATTATCATTTTAAATAAAACGTCAGTTTGGTATTTTTTCTATTGTATTAACAATTGTGTGATAATTAAAGTGATTTAGTGTGTCATTACTTCAAAAATTATTAAAAATGAATCTTTCAAATGCCGAATTGGTGGATATGGTTTTTATACTAGGAGCTAGCGACGAATACTGCTTGTTGGCGACTAGGCTATACCACGAGAGATATCCGAACCGACGACAACCTAGTAGGAGGGCGTTTGACAAGGTAGTGGAACGATTTCAAACAACTGGAAGTGTAACTTATCAGAAAAATAAAAGAACAAAACGTGTTTTAACCGAAGAAAATTGATTAAGTGTCCTTTAACAGTAACTGAAAATCCACACATTGGCCAAAGAGATATTTCTAACCAATTAGATATTAGAGGATCATTGATTCAAGATATGCATCCTTATCATGTTCAGTTATTGTAAGAATTAAATGAAGAAGACTTTCCAACGCAAATGGATTTTTGTGCATGGGTGCAGTAGAAAGTGAGAGAACAACCAAATTTTGCACGTTTAATATTCTTTTGCGATAAAGCAACATTTCACAAAAATGGAAACGTGAATAGGAATAATATTCATTATCATGTTTTAAACAATCCCCATTTCATAAGAACCTATTCACAAAACAGATGGTCTTTAAATGTTTGGGCACGCACGCCCGCAGGTGCGTGCGTGCGTGTTTTCGTTTGCTCCTCATGCTAAACAATGATAGTCGATTGTGTGTAGTTGTAGGCAATACTGTGTTGACTAAAAGCCATAATTGGAAACGCTGCTTGCTATGCCCAGTCCGTGGAGCTATGTTTAATTAGATTTTTGACAGATCTATTTATGATAAGGTCAGGCTTGCATGTAAAATAATATGGATGTGAAACTAGCTATCTAACGTGTTTTGCTGCTGCTACACGCATCACAGTATTGAAGATTCTGTTCATGTATTAGAAAAACATACTACAGTCTCGAAACAGAATGCAGATAAAATTGAAGGAAATGAATACGGTACAGCTTCTGAGAAGGAGCTGAAAGATTTGAAGAGTGTGCAGCATTTCCAGAGCCGTGTTGAAACCAGTTAATTTAGGGATAATCTCGTGTCCATGTAATAACAGTGTTTGATAAAACCGTTAGGGTTATTAGCTGCTTTTTGGGTTGTTACAATATAATCGTTCAAGGTGAAGACGCTGATGATGGTGATGCTCTCTACTAAATTTCAAATAAAATTAGATTACGTCACTCTTATTTCAGATTAGAAATTTTAAAGCGTTTAGTTAACATTGTTATTAATCTCAACTGGTAAAAATCCATATAATGTGAAGTACATATTTGTGTGTGTGTGTGTGTGTGTGTGTGTGTGTGTGTGTGTGTGTGTGCGCTGGCAACATTTTTAAAATATTTGTAAGTGTTTTGAATGTAAAATAAGTACAACATATTTGCTAAATACGAGTAACAGTAATCAAGTTTTGTGTATTTACTTTCTAAATTAGTTAATGATCGGAATGTAATAGCCAGTTTAAATCCAACCATTCACAAAGCGTGTCTAGTGAGACTATATGTGGACACGTTGTATAAAAAATATTTCAGTTCAACGTATGGTGATCGTTATTAGAATAACTGAAGGAAAAAACACATCTAAAGGTAAACGTATTATTTTTAATATATATATATATATATATATATATATATATATATATATATATATATATATATATATATATACAGGGTGTTTCATTAAGGCTGGCCACAGGCCATATTTCAGAAACTAGTGGACATAAAAAGTGGAGAAAAAAAATTCATTATAAAAGTCGCCACGAGAAAATCCTGGAAATTATTTTTAAGTTCCGTAATTCATCGCAAGGGGGCGCAATTGAAAATTAAAAATAAAATTATAAATTTCTCCGAAAATTCCCACATTAAGGCATACCTTTGGTAACATCGTTAGAAAGTTTAGACAATTCTGCATCATTTTGGTCTAAGGCTCATTATACCGACCTTAATAAGAGTGGGGAAGCTATTGAATGTAATCATTTAAATCGCTGTTATTTTTAAACGACTTATCCGATTGTAGTAAACCTAGGCTTGTTTAGAAGAAAAGGTAAGTACTTTTAATGTCGCATCCATTGGTACGCGATAGCTCATAATAAAATTTTAGAGGCGCAATTTGTAATAATACAGTTTTTGATTTTATTCAGAAAAATTAAATCATACGGTATAATTATGACATCATAAGCGGAAAGTAGCTTAAATTTGTAACAAAAACGTAAATAACGCAATTTGATATCTTTATTTGTTCCAGAGTTATGGCGAAAAGAAGACTTTTAACCGTTTAATTTAATAATTGATTGTTGCTATGGTTTCTTAAGGTGTATAGGTTGGATTAGTAATGAGGAATCTGCATTTATCATAGTCTGTGCCTCCCTTCACACTCTATCTAGGCTTAGGACTAGTCCAAACTAAGCAAATTGCAAAATTTGGAGCGTGTTTAGAGGCCAACGGGCCATAACAACGATATCAAAGTAATGATTGATTTTTGTTTAAGAAACTTTTTAATAGAATGGTACAAAATCATGAACAACTGTTAATAAACAAGTGAAAAGCTATAAATGTTCAAATTGACGGCCGTTTTGTAAAATACAACTATTAATTCTTCTTCTCGTACTGGAAACAGCTGTTTCGATTTCGTCTCGTGGAATCGAATTTATTGCAATTTCAATTCGGTGAATCATGTCCTCTCGGGTGGTTGGTCTCGTTCCGTAAACAATATCTTTTATTCTTCCCCTACTACCCCTTCCCATCCAGCGATTTGGGTATTTAACATTTAAGAAATCACGGACTCTTCGGGAATAGTGTGAAGGACATCCATCATGTTGATACCACAGGGATGCTCTCACGTCAAGGGGAATGTCTTCTAAAAGATTGGGCAAGTCATTTTGTAAAAAGTTTAAATAAGATTCACCATTTAGGTGTCCATGAAAAACAAATGGTCCGATAATTCTGTCACCTAAAACACCACACCACAAATTTACACTCCATCTGTTTTGGTGATCCACTTCGCGCATCCAGTGAGGATTTGTTTGCGACCAATAATGCATATTGTGCAAATTAACTCTGCCGCAGCTAGTAAAAGTAGCCTCATCGGTCCATAAAACTTTGGAAAGGAATCGAAGATTTTCACTACACATGTCTCTCAGCCAATAGCAATAGTCGAGCCGCCTGTCAAAATCAGTGTCTGATAAAGCCTGGTGTAAAACTAGATGATAAGGATGCAGCTTAAAATTTAAAATTCTGAACAGAAAGAACACTTTAGTTCTGTGGAAATCTCCTGATGCTTACGTGAGGCTTTCTACGTACGCAAGAACATTAATACTATTGTCTTCATTTCTTATGCGACGTCTTCTGACAGGAAATGGAATACTACATTTCCTGTTTGTCTTAAACGTGTTGCCATTCGCCGAAACACTTTTCTAGTGTAGTGCCTTCGATCAGGATATCTGATAGCGTATTGTCGTTCCGCAATAGCTGCATTTTGAAAACATTCATAATACACGGCAAGCATGTCTAACCTCGGCATTGGTATCGACATTTTTGAAGGATAGCACTTTTCTGATAAGGTACAATGAAACCCAAAACTAATGAAGGAAAAATGTTTACAACACAACATCAATCAAAATTAAGTAAGTTGACAACTATTTCAATTTATTTACCTCCATGGAAACGAGCCGACTTTGTTCCGCAGCAAATTAGATTATTATTTTAAAACACACCACATTAGAATTATGCCTTAGAAGTTTTATATGATGTTATAAACGACAGAAGAAGAATTAATAGTTGTTTTTACAAAACGGCCGTCAATTTGAACATTTATAGATTTTCACTAGTTTTTAACGTTGTTATGAACCATTCTATTGAAAGTTTCTTAAAAAAACAATCATTACTTTGATATCGTTGTTATGGTTGGCCCTCCCTAAAGCAATTTTTAGTTTGGACTAGTCCTAAGCCTTAGAGTGTGAAGGAGGCAAGATTGATAAATGCAGTTTAACTAAAACCTATAACCTTAAAAAAAGAACAATAATTTTAAATTAAACTTAAAAGTCTTTTTTCGATAATCAAAAATAAAATACAAATTGCGTTATTTATTTTTGTTACTTTAAGCTATTTCCCATGATGTCTTTAACCGTTGATTTAATTTTTTTAATAAAATCAAAAAATACGGTTTATTACAAATTGCGTCAAAATTTTATTATGATACGCTACCAATGGTGCGACATTAAAATCTTACCTTTTTTTCTAAAAGCCTGGTTTACTAAATATAATTTTAAAATAAAATTTAAATATTAAAACTTTCTATTTTCCCTATTTCTGAAATTGGCCGGTGGCAGTTAAAACACCCTGTATATATATATATATATATATATATATATATATATATATATATATATATATATTTTTTTACCATTGCTAATAAAAATGTCGATAAAGATTTTTAAAATGTATTATTTAAGGATGACGTCATAAGATCAACTCTACAAATAGCTGGTACATATTCGTGGATTTTAAACTTGTATTTTGTTAATTCGCTATAATAAAACCATTAAAATTTTTATTATTTCCATTATATCAGTTTGATATTCTTAAAAATTGTTAATTTAATTTAACTCCATGTTATATATAAGTAATTATTACTTTCAGTCTTTTTTTAATGGGTTTTTACAACTGTTAATGAACACGTGACAATGAAACAATCTTGCTGTATGTAATTGAACATGCAAATAAATCAGATAAATGTTCCGAATGAATGGTGGTGACTGTTTAGAGAATCTGCCTATACATAAACATCATTTGCATTAGGGTAAAATTATTTTTATTTTATGTCATATTTAATTGAGTTTAATTATTCAGTTTTGAACTGTAATCTTGTTTCTAAACTGTAAACATAATTTCCGTTGATTGATTGATTGAGATTGATCTGGTGATCGAGCGTGATTTGTTTGAGATTGATTAATTTTGATTTGTTTGTTGTGAAAAGGCCGAAAGATAGAGGGAGAGAAACAAGATAGAGCAAGAATGTGCATTATCAACTTCTATTATAAAAATGTTCATTAGTTATACGCTACTAGATGGCACTAAAATTTTTAACTCAAAGGGAAGGGCCAGATATACAAATCTTGTCTTACAATGCTCCTTATTAGAATACAATTTTGGATGACGGGGGCGAGGCCTACAACTGTGATTAAGTTAGAACCCGAATGCAATTACCAACCACGATGGAGGCTAAGCTCTACACTTGTCTTTAAGGTTATTTATTCTAGCCCGAAGGCCCGAGAAAAGTTGGAATACGTGTCTCACAAGAACCTCCTTATTAAAATACAACGTATAAATAAATTTCAGGTAAAATCATAACCCAATAGCAATGTCATTTTAAAACAATAGGATCGAGAATTTTAATAATAATGTCTTATTAGTAATTATCGATTTAGCATTGTATGCGTGTGGTTTGCCTAACCTCCAGGGTCTAAACTACCAAAGGATCATAATTAAATGACTATCAAAATAACTAAGACCAACCCCAAGTCCAAAACCTACATCTGTTGTGAGCAAGTACAAAAATTGCTGTCAAAAAGGTTAATACAACAACATTGAAATTCTATCGGGGATCGAAAAAAAATAGGGTAGAAAAAAACACGTCCTATACGTAAACTTTCATAAAATAGTGAAAAAACATGTCCTACGTGGGCGGCCATAAAATAGGGGTAAAAAATTCAAGTAAGCATAAAAGCAAAAAGGCCTTAATTGGGATGAAAATCCCATCAAGGGTTGAAAAGGTCTTAAAAGAAACCATTGGAAAATACCCCATTGGGTATATAAAAAGTGAAAGTGGGTTTTCCCAGAAAATAAGATCGGCGACAAGTGTCTTCACTCATGCCATCTATTGGCAATTCATTATCCTCTATCGATCCTACTAATGTTCTGAGTGCTTTCCGATATAAAAATGTTCAGGTCCAAAATCATAAAAAAAAAACGGAACAGTAGGTGGTATTAATCTTTATTACTTGTCTTTTTTGCATAATGTAAATCCATAAACATTTTAGATCCTCGAAGTTGCAGTGTTTATGATTGAAGTTAAAAAATTGGGCCACTTCGTGCAGTTGTCTAAAATAAAAACAGTAATAGAATAAATTAAAATTTAACTCACTCAGAATAGATGCAACATTTTGAGTAATGGTTTCCAGTTATGTGATCCATGGTACATTTTATAGATAATTTCACCAAACAATATTGCTGAACCATAAATGGTTTTACTGGCAGCAGAGATAAAAATCAAACCTTTTAAGCAGTTTACAAACTTTCAAATGCTTTTGACCTACGCATGTTGAAGAAAAACTTGAAACAATTATGTCATATTTTTCAATATTATTTATTGCGTGATTTTCTATCGTTTCATGGCGGTAAGACAAATTAGTTAACAATGGATCAAGTCTAGCGTGATCTTTTGCCACACTAATCATATCTTTATTAACGTCAATTCCTACAACATTACAACCAATTTTGGATAGAGGTTCAGAAATTAGTCCTCCTGCAAATGTGACATTTATTAAGGTTATTTAACTTTTAAGTGTTGCAGTACCTACCTCCACATCCGGCATCTAGGACATTTAGACTTCTTTTTAGCACAAATCTGTCATTTTCAATTTTAGCCCAATCTTTGATTATTAATTCATTTTTGATGTAATTAAATTCAAAATCGCAGTAAATGTGTAGATTTTTGAATGGACCGTCAACATTCCACCAAATTTTACTGCTACGTGTAAAAAAATTATTTTGCTGTTGATCTACGGTATCTGACTTAACCATTTTTTCCTGTGTAAACAAATTTGTTATTTACTCGTTGCGTTGTAGCTTAAACTATTACTTTCAGTGACGTCAAACTGATTATAGTTATTCACGTATAATTATCGAACAATAGAAACATTCCCTCAGGTCAATTAACACAATTAACAGTTTTACCGATAGTATGATAATTCTTAACATAATATTCTAATTTACAATTACATATTAACAATGTTTAATCTTTCAATACACCATCGTGATACTCTGCTTTTAAATTGGATTAATAATGAATGTGAAGTTGAAGATAGTGACGTTTGCTGATCCCTGTTATAATTAACGGTTAATCCTTATTGTTGCTATTAAAAAATGCCAATTACGTAATTAAAACTAAATCTTAGATTAAACCTTATTTAATTTAATTTAATTGATTAACTAAAAACTAAAAAATTAAAAAATGTTTATTCATCATTGCATTTGTAAAAATGAAAGGACAAAATCCAAATCTGAACTGAACATTGCTGTATATAAACCATATAAGTACTAGCGGATCTACAAGTTTTTTAACACTCTGATTCTACCCTTAAACAAAAAATATTTTAATTGTTTTTTAAGTCGAGCTTTCAAACATTAGTGTAGTAATGTCCAATGCCTTGCATTTGAAACAAAAGGTCAAAATACACCCATAAGTAGTTTCTAATGTTTAGCGCTTGTGCAAAATTTTAAATAAGTACGCCTGTTTAAAGTCTACATGCATATTAACATTTCAAAAAATTTTAACACAATAGGGGGTTTAGAACTCTCATTCCTTGTATTACCAGTTCGATTACTTACCAGTATGGCTATTAGCTCCATTCATATGTAAAGTATATTATTAACATATTTTTAACTTTTAGTTCTATAATGAAGCTGAAACTACGTGTAAATGCCATCGCAGTCAAAAAATTTCTGTAGGAATACTTTTTTATTTAAAAACCATTTATACTACCTCTATCAGGTATAAATTTCATGTTAATCAGTTTTTCAGTCCCTTTCATGCGTATAAACAATTTCAATTTAATAGCTCTATTTAAACACTTGATATGTATTTACGATTTCGTTATAATAGCAGTATACCAAATTTCATCACTTCAGCTTAAACGGTTTGCATGGTATCCTATTTACGCACACCGACAAGCACGCACACACACAGCACGCATGCACGCACGCGCGCACGCGCCACGCAGCACGCAGCGCGCGCGCAGCGCGCACACGCGCACACGCGCACGCACACGCACACGCGCACGCGCACGCGCACGCGCACGCACACGCACACACACACACACACACACACACACACATAAATGTGTGTATTCTGGCTCTGTTCAAGGTCACCCACCCTCTGGTGGTGTGAACCATACGCTTTCAAAGACAAACTTTTGCGGGAAATGTAAATTTCAAGTTTTTCATGGTCAAAATGTCAGGGTCTAAATTTAAATCAAAAAATATTATTTTCTAGGTCATCTTATTACAATTCTTAGAAATCTAAAAATAAAATTTTCAAGGTCAATAATTATTGACCTGCAGGGGTAACACATTGCAATTTTCATAAATCTAAAAATAGAAACGGTTGGTGGAAACAAAAAGTTCTCTTTTCAAGGTTAGTGGTCCCAAGGATACAGATTTATAATAAAAGGTTTCCTTGAATGCGCCTGATTCAGTAAATGGTAACTGTTTATTAGTAAAAATGACAAAAGTAGTATGCCCGATACGCACAGAAAGTAAAGAAAAAATATTAAGTATAAAAAATAAAAAAAGAGACTGGATAAGTTAATAAAGGAAATTAAAGAATTAAAACTAGATTTAGAGTTGTTGGAAATGAATAGGACAATGAAGGTGCTTCGGGTTAGCAAGGCATCAAAGTCAGCATAATAATATTACAATCTTCAAGTGTAGATAGATAATGTACGTAAGGAAATGTGTTTGGAAGAAAATATGCAGGAAAGGTGATCCACAAATTTATTGAAAATTTGGTTACAATATAAATTGTTAATTGGGTATGTACCGGGTGGCCAACTAAAAACGGCCGTCGGCCATATCTCAGGAATGGAATATAGCACAGGTTCGGGAAAAAAATTTTTATAACAAAAATGGCCTCGAGAAATGCCTGGAAATTATTTTTAGAATTGTAGGTCCAACGCTAGAGGGCGTATTTCACAGTTGAAATCGTAAAAAGAAAAATTTTTCAAAATTTACTCAATTAAGAGGCATATTAAATATTATAATCAGATTCCTCGACAAATTGTGCATATTTTTTATTTGACAAGTTTTAGTCTATCTCTTCAAATAAGGGGTGGGGGAGAGTGGGAACCTTGTTACGAAAAAACGCTTTTAATTCAGGTTCTGCTTGACCGATTTTAATAAACTTAATGTTGTTTGAAAGAGCTCTTGTTAAACAATAGAAAATTTGTAAATTTGAAGCAATTTGATTAATAACATAAATGCTAGAGGGCGCTGTTTAATATTTTTTTAATATTGTACTTTCTCTTTACAATTTTAAATAGAAGCATAAAAATTTAAGTCGGTCTTTAAAAAGTAGGCTAAATTATTAATAAAACAGTGAAAACCGCAAGTCGATATCTTTTTCCTATTTTGAGATGTCGTAAGAAACAGGTAAATGGCGGGAATTGTTCTTCCAACGTCTAGTAGGCTAGTACGCGTTAACGGAAATTATTAAATTTAAGCTGAATGAAAAGATCTTACATTGGTCTGCAGTAATTTAAACTGTTATCATACTAATGCTATGGTTGCCGCTAGATTACCTAAATGTAATCCTGTCGCTACTAATAATGAGAACAAATTATAAAATAATAATGTGATAAATCTAATATTTTTTAATTATATAAGAATGTTATATTTGTTTTCAAGCGATGTGTTAGTAAATTAAAAGCATAAAATATCAATAATGAGACTGTTAATGGAGAAAGATATTTATATTTTTTAAGCAACGAAGACAAGTCAGCTATGTGTAAGTGTAGTAAATAACGAATAAATGTTTAAAGATCCACGTGCTAAGAAATGAAAAGAGACACTGCACGAGCTGATGAGGACGTCATTTTTGCATTCATGTGAGTATGAGTGTACGTGTGCTTGTGCGTGTGCGTGCGAGTATGCGTGTGTGCATGTGAGTGAGTACGTACGTGTGAGTAAGTTTGCGTATACGTTTGCGTGCGTGTGCGTGTGCGTGTGCCTGTGCGTGTGCGTGTGCGTGAGCGTGTGCGTGTGCGTGTTCTTGTGCGTGTGCGTGTGCGTGTGCGTGTGGGTGTACGTGTGCGTGTGCGTGCGCGTGTGGGTGTGCGTCTGTGTGTGCGTATGCGTGTGCGTGTGCGTGTGTTTCCGAAGATTTACATTGGTGCCGGTGATCAAGACTTCTGTTTTTGTTGGGTTGAAAATGGGCGGTCCCGGTAGTATGGATTCGAAAAAAAATCAGTTGTGAATAAAAAATATATACAATTCCTGGTACAGACGTTGGAGGAAAAATGTTTCCCTAGTCATGTAAATAATGAAACAAATTAAGTTAATTGGGTGTGTACATAGCAAGTAATGTGTCTAGAGGAAAAATATTCTACAAAGAAGTGAAATGTAAATTTAACGAAAGACGCTTTCGAAAATGAATAAAACACTTGAACATGTGTTGTATTTCTATGTAATAGCGAACA
>JARFJB010000834.1:0-102500 GCA_036346205.1 Vesta saturnalis
ACACAGAACAAAAAGACACAGATACAAGACACACAGACACACAGACTCACACACATACACACAGACACACAGACACCGACACAAGGACGCACAGACGCACAGACGCACAGACTCAGAGACGCACAGACGCACAGACGAACAGGCGCACAGACACACAGACCCACAGACACACATGCACACAGACACACACACACACACACACACACACACACACACATGCCCACTCTCACTCACATCACTCACACTATCCACTCTCACACACACACACACACACCACACACACACCACACACACACACGCACACCACACGACACACGCACACACACACCACACATACACACACACACACACACACACAGCACACACACACACACACACACACACACAAACATACGCACACGCATACACACACACACACACACACACACACAACACACACACACACACACACACACACACACACACACACACACACACACACACACACATACACACATACACACATACACATACACACATACACACATACACATCAATACACACATACACACATACACATACACACATACACACACACAACACATAACACACATACACCATCACACACATACACACATACACACATACACACATACACACATACACACATACATAATACATACATACACACTACACACACACATACATACACACATACCACACATTACTGTAAGGGGACATCAAGGATGATTAACGTTATGGGAACATGTAGTTTAATAGTTATTTAGCAAAGTTAGATATAAAAAATTGTTCAAAGTTATGTTGTAAAATACAGTAGGTATTAACTTATTTTAATATTGTTGATTTTAAAAATGTATACATACTTTTGTTCAAAATTATGTTACCTTGGGAGGACTTCCAATTCAACATTACATTCTGAGGACATGCTTTGCGAGGACGCTAATTTCCCGCGGTTTTTATGTCCTCGTTACGACCAAAACTAACATTCTTAATTTTTGTTGTCACGACTATAATAACTCGGAATCTATTCATCCTTTGTAAAACAGAATGCATCTATAAATAATGCCACGATAGATTGAGCAGTTAGGAACCACTGCAATGAGTTTTTTATATAAAATAGTTATAGAATTATTATAGTATTAATATAATTTTTTACGACAAAAATGTATCTAAATTTTACAAAAAGGTTTATTAAAAATACTTTTACAGATTTAATATCTGAAACCGTTACTACGTGGAATCTAGTCATTCTATTTACCAATGAAACACAAATGTATTAAAATATTCCACAATATATTAGCAAAAATCTGTAACTGTTTCGAGAATTACTACATTAATCTTTGACAGCTACTTGATGTAAACTAAATATTTGTACACCCAATAAGATAACTCTTCGCAAATTTTTCATTTCATTGACCACGTTGTGTAAAGGATCGGTTAAATGTCTTTTGATTTCCAGTTCCTTCAAAAAGTCTAGTTCTTGTATAGAATTTTCGGTTCGCATCAACACAGGATACTCACCAACATTAAACACGAACCAGAAACCCTACACATCTGTTACAAGAAACAAAAACTTGACTATTTAGAAAAAATTAAAATCAAAAAACATTGAAGAGACCCCGAACATGATGTTTTCAATGAAGAGATAAAAGTAGGAAATTCTCCGCTTTTGAACTGCCTTCTGAACTAATCATTTCAATGCGACCTTTTTTTGTGAAGAAATATATTATTGTCTGTACAAATATTTAGTTTGTAGATTGTAGATTTTTGCTAATATATTGTGGAATTTTGTAACACATTTGTGATTCATTGCTAGTTATAATATTTTTATATTTTCCCAGCCGGTTATAGTGTGTTAACATCAGCTTCAGGGAACTACGAGTATTATTAAAAATCTCTTTGTTATTTAATTTAAAGACACTTAATAACAAATGCTGACAAATTCAGTCAAGAAGAATTCGTATTTAACCTTTTGTATTATTAATTTTTTTTTTAAATCTGTAAAAAAGTGTACCGCTGTCATAACTAAATTAAAAAGCCCTCTGTCAATAAAACATAGTTCTCGCTAAGCAATGATACCTTAAATAGTTTTTAACACCCTAAGATGCACTTATAACGCAGGTTATGAATAAAAAGAATTAAATGAAAACGTGTTCACTAAGAACTTGAATATCTTAAATGTATATAAAAATAGTGAATACTTTTATTGTTG
Source organism: Vesta saturnalis (assembly GCA_036346205.1). NCBI lineage: Eukaryota > Metazoa > Arthropoda > Insecta > Coleoptera > Lampyridae > Vesta > Vesta saturnalis. Next base: position 2,213 of record JARFJB010000834.1, read on the forward strand.
TTGTGGGCCAACGCATACAGTTTTTTTAGTTTACAAGAGATAGGATGTACTTTACAATGAAAAACCATGTAATTTATAGGAAAACACAAACATTTTTTATATGCTAAAGTTCTTTATTAAAAACTTACATTTTTACATGTAAAACACTGCTATAGTTTTATTTAAATTCCATTTTGTGTTTTATATTACACAATATTAGAATGATCGTGTAGCAAAACCTTTTTTTTTTCAATAAAAGACCAAAACTAAAGTTTTTAACAGCTTTTTAATAAATACAATAGATCTTTAAGATTCATTAAAACTACAAATACTGTTTATGTTAGTTTGCTAATTTTTGTTATACTGTTACTTTATCAACCCTTACTATAGTAGTTTTCACTTTTAATTTGGGACGTTAAGTCTTACGGGAGTATATTTTTTACCGCGATTGTGACGTCGCATTGCCACTGTTTCAGGACATAAAATATTTCAGTGGTAGCCAACTGTAATTTGTTCAATATATTTTTAAAATATGAATATATATGTTTATTTTATATTTACTATTGCCAAAAAAACGATTGAAAATCTAAAGAAAAATTATTAGTATTAACTAACATACACAAAGACCTTTTGCAAACCAGATAGGTATTGGAAACTACGTACACGATATTTATAAAAAATTGTATACAAAGTTTTGTTGTTGTTCCTGAAGTATTTTCAACATTGGTCTGTACAGGGTGTTTCGAAAGTAACGTGCAAATTAACACCCTATATATTACTACATTTTCAAATTCTTTTTAAAAAGCTTATTTCAACAACACATTAAACTTAGAAACTAAAGTGAACAGTAACATACCTACAGGTTGTTTAAAATCGACAACTTTCAATTAATAACACTTTTTTGTGCCAACACTAATGATATTTTCGCAAAACGACTAACACATTCTAATTTTAACTTTTTAAGCTCCTTAAAGTAATCTAGAAAATGTTTAATATAGGATGATAATTAACTACTGATTTGTTTAGCACTATGGAATAAACATATGGACATGTTAGCTGTTTTAACAAATTATCAATAGTTTTAATACAAAAAAAACTTGCAGTTGAAAAATATCGATTCTTTTAGTCTCCAGGCATAATAATATGTAATAATATATAGGGTATTCCTTAAAAAAACAAAATTAGGTCCATATTTAAACACTTGGTGTCTACCATAAGTTAAAATTTCTTCTTTAGAATAGACAATGAAAAATCGTTAAGTATAAATTTTCATAAGAATCGTGTAAGTAATTTTCAACATATGTATAGCGGATAGTCGTCGTGACACACCCTGTATATTTTTATAACCATCAAAGTATTTCAATATTTTTTAAACCGGTACCTTTCCATTCTTAAATTAGAATGAATTCTTGAATAATGAAAGTGAAATTGTTGGAAATAGTTGCAATAAAGCAGGTTTGGCATTACAATTGTATATTTAAACAATTGTTCCAAACTAAAAGTGAAAATGACTATGTCATATCTGTAAAATAAAACGTAAAGCTTAATAAAACTCATCTACCAAATCCAACTTAACAGTTAAATATTAGAACAATATTGCAGCGATATAAACAAATATTATGTGCAACTCATGGCTTTCTGCACAAAACTGACATATTTTTTAAATTAAAATAAAACCAAACAAAACACGTGTTACAATATCAACATCAAAAATAAATATTAGACCAATCACTAACGATATCTTAAAAATCAACACAACAAATAATATGTGAGAGTTGTGACATTCTTCCTAGAATTGACACATTTTTTTAAGAATAAAACGTAAGTAACATTTAATAAAATACATGTTACCAAATAGAACTAAATAGTAAATATTATAAAAATATTGCAAACGGTCTGTTAACAAATAACACAACAAATAATTTGTGCAACTCACACAAAGCTCAATAAAAGACATGATACCGAATTTAACTTAACATTTAAATAATAACATATTTTAAATTAAAATAAAAGGCAAATAAATATTTAAGCAATACTTTAAACGTTTTCTTGAAAAACAACACAACAAATAATATGTGAAAGTTATGGCGTTCTTCATAGAATTGACACATTTTTTACATAAAAATAAAACGTTATATTTAATAAGAATATAATACCCCAACAAATTTCGAAACATTTAAAGTTTTACCCGAGCTTCAAATTTTGGTAATATAAACTAGATGTATTTTTCTACGATACGGTATTACGAATAAGCGAGTAATGTACTATGTTTAATATACGACCTTGAAAATTTAGAAAAAATGTAACAACCTTTTTTTGTGGTTGTATTAAAAAATACATTGGTTTGGGATCGTGCTTTTATTTGGTGTAATATTAGAAAAGTTTTTAATTATTAAAATGTAGAATTGAGAAAGGCAATTTAATTTGCATTTCCTAGAACACATCTTTTTGGGTGTAATATTTCATAAATAGTTATAGTTCCCTTTCTTAAAAAATTGGATTCTGATCATGGTATCCGCGCAACGCGTGACCACTTCTTGGGGGGGGGGGGAACATTTAGAGGAGCTATTCTGAAAGCCGCTATATTTTTCACTGGCTGCTGGAAGTTACAGCAGAAAGCATGGTTTTTACCTAATTTTTTATATTTAGTGCCATCAGATTTTGATGGTAAATTATTTACTAATTCATTATATTTTAAATTAAAAAACATTTGTTTTTTTAGGCATTTTTTTTAATGCATTTTTTTATAATGCACACTTTTATATGGCATTTTTATAATACTTATTTTAATGGCACTTATAATTCACTAATTTACTATTTTATTATTTTTCTAATTTAAATGGAAATTTTTACTTGAATTACATTTTACAACGCAAGTTCTACATATTTAAACTTCAAAGAAATTCAATAAATTAATGGACACAATATATTAAGGATAAATTAGCAAGACATTGACCTCACCAAGTTCACCATTCTGCTTCATAGTTACCAGCAGTAATACAGTTTATGTACCGAACCGTTCAAAGGTAATGTTTTTATAATATACTTTTAGAATAGTAATAAGACTTCTGATTTTTTAACCTTTTCAATTAGATATTGAATAAACTTAAGTATATCATGTTATTTTATTTTCATTTTGATAAATTGTTTATTATTATTCATTAACTAGGTTTTGTTGTTCATATAGAAAAAAAAGACAACATGGCGCTCGAGATTTCATTATATTTTCATAATTTTTTATATTGCATTTTTTATTAATTAAGTGCAGTGAAAATAACTAAGTAGATGGGAAGCAAGCAGCATTTCAGGTAGGTTAACAACTCAGTATATTAGAACTCTCCCTATCTTAATTTACCGATTGAGCCAACGACAGTAGCGATTGTTATAAGGTATATATTTTATTAATTAAAATTATTTGATCAATTGCAAATTGTTTATTACATTTGCGTTTTGGTTATTACATCATCGCTTTTGTTTTAATGTTATAAGTTGGTCCAGTTATAATGTTATAAAAAATAATATTTTTTAACGGGTATACGTAACTTTTTAGGTAATAATAAAGTTAAAACATCTGTAAAATTTCTGCTCTTAATTTGTATTGGTTGAATTTTTTTTAAAATTACGTAAATTACCTGTTTCTTCAAAAAATTCCTAAAACACAACCAATGCAAATTAAGAGCTGAAATTTTGCAGATGTTTTAGCTTTATTTTTATCTAAGAAGTTACGTATACCCGTCAGAAAAGATTAATTTTTCCAGATTTCCAAGGTCGTACATTATTTGCGTGTACGCCGATCTAGATTAAGTTACCAAAATTTGAAAATTTTTTGAAATTATTCGGGGTATTATGTTCCTCCTAATAAGATATTACCATATCCAACTAAATAATTAAATATTATAAAAATATTGCAACAGCACGTTTAAAAACAACAAACAATATTTGCAACTGATGGCTTTCTGAATAAAATCGACACATCTTTGATATTTTATTTACAATTTAAAGTCTAATTCTAATACTTTATTCATTAATTCATTTTGTTTAATTTTCCATACAGGAAATCTTTTACGTTTCTCCAACCTCGGTTTTCTAAGATGTCTTTATTTTCTTTTATGCATTGTTCTATATCACTTTTGCCGGGAAGTTTTTTCATGCATAAAAAATCTCTAAACTTGGCCGACACCAACTGTGACTCCTTTTCGTTCCATTTTCGTTTTACCGTTTGTCTAGGCTTACCAAGATTAGAGATATTTGTCTTCGTTTTACTTATATTTTTTTTAACAAAAAACCTAAATAACAATGTGTTATGCGAGTGGCATGTAATTTGTTATTAACAAACGTTTTTTAGGGTTAATTGGGCAAAACTAAACACCTTTAGTTTCTTGGAATTTTTTGACAAACGTATCCTTTTTTGAGTTATGGGTTGCTTAAAGACGAAAAAAGGTGAAAAATGGTCTATCTCAGGTTCTACTAAACCGATTTGAGCTTACATCTTCGCAAAATGTTTCTCTTCACTTGTACTTTAAGCTGCAGTCTAGAGACAAAAAGTATTTATTTTTGCCCAATTAACTTTAAAAAATTATTTGTAGACCCATTTTTAAATATTTTCTATTAATACAAATTACCTGCCTCTCGACTCTACAATAATTGTGATTTAGGTTTCTTGTTGGGAAAAATATATGGACAGGTCTCAGCCAGTAGATAGTGACGGGAGGTTAATTCGATATTTTGTGCATCTTTTTAGATAAAATGCTTAGTAAGTAAGCTAGAGCTCTTTGAAAATGACGCTACAATATCAGTTTAATTTAATTAACTTTAAAGCGGATTTCTCTTAATTGATCTCATTACAAAAAAGAAGGTGTGCTGTCTGATCGGTTTTACACAATTGTTATTTCGTTTAATTTCCATAGCCATCTAGTAAAAGTTATAAATTTATTTATTAGTCAAGTGGCAAAATATGCATAATTGCATAGTAGATACATGAAAATTTTAAATCGATTTTTATCGCAAAACGGCTCGTTGTAGAGATTTCAGACAGCTTTTTTTTTGTAGAAATGTCGAAATTTGTTAAATATCTTGTAAAAATGATGAAATTTTTAAATACACAAGAATTTATGATTAATTATTTTCAATATTCCCTACCCCCCCAAAATATTTAAAAATTGGTCTGCAAGTAATTTTTTTAAGTTATAAAAAAAAATCAAAATTTAATTGCAAATATAAGTCGGAACATTATACGGAGTCCAATCACAAAAAGTACTAGCTTAAATTGTAAGTGGATAGAAACGTTTTGCGTTGATGTAAACTCGAATTGGTTCAGTTGAATCTGAGATATAAAATTTTTAAGTTGACCATTTTTCATAATTTTTCGACTTTAAATCGCCCATAACTCAAAAAGGATGCGTTTTTGAAAAAAAATGTCAGAAGACAAAAGGTGTTTATATCTATCCAATTACTCTTAAAAAATTGTTTGTAGAACCATTTTTTATCTTTTTTTAATTTTGTAACTTATTTGTTCGTAAATTACGTTCCACTCGAATCAAAAATTATCAATTAGGTTTTTTGTAAAGAAAAATATAAGGAATCGCTACCGAAAGTTATCAGCCAATTGAATAGTGATAAGATGTCAAGTCGATTTTTTGTGCTATTTTTAGGGTTGCACTGCTCGTACATTTAAAACTTTTTGTCTAAAAATTAAGTAAATATTCTACCCTAAAAGTTTGTCACATTTATCATGAAATATATAAATAAGTATAAGTATAAATTCTTACATTCTTTATCACTGGGCAAATCCAAACTAGTATTGCAAGTTTTGTTTTTTTTCCTGGCCAACAGAGGTACTTTTAGTGTTAGGCTCTAACTCTTCATTAGTAGTATCCGGTGTATCCTCTTTTTTTTTCTTTTTAATCATCATTGCGTCTTTGGCTAGAGTAAAAAATTTATTGACAGTTATTTGGATTAATTTTTTTTAACTTCCAAAAACCTATTTGGACGAACTTTATATTAAGAAATAAAGAAAAAATTTTTTTATTTTATATCCTATTTTTTACGAAGACTGGTTTTCAGAATACACACCGCCGAATGAAGTAGAAAAATATTTAGTAATATCATTATCATTGCAGGTTTTTTCAAAAAAATTCACGTAGTTTTATTGCTAGTTATCGTAAATAGATACCAAGAAGTAATATCGAATTCAAAAAAATGAAAAAATTATTTTGCTTTTCATTTGTTTTGTTGCAATGCAGGTAAGAGATCTTTGACATTAAAAGTATTTTTTTTACCAATTTCCACCCAAATTTGTTTTGGATTTCTGAGTTTATAATTAATACCTTAAAACTTACTTCCGTAGTTATGCAATTCCGCAAAATATCATTTGCAGTCTTGCATTTTGCTTGACATTTATTTAAGTCGATTTTTTTCAATTTTGTTGAAGGACACACATACCAGATTTTGTCCTCTGTAAATTGGACTAGATACCATATTTCTAAAAAGGATTTAGATTTAAAACCTTGTGTCAAGAAAAGATTTGTATGGAGAAACATTTCATATGGGGAGACTACCTTATACTGAAAATAAATCCGTAAAAATCTGTCATGCAAATACTTTTTTTAATTTGTTTACTAAACCGCCTTTATCGCGACTCCTTGAGATTTTTGAACAAGACCGCATATAAGTTTTCTTACTTCGATTGTAGTTTTTAATTATTTCTATTAGAGGATGTGGCCCGAATATAGAACCCATTTGCTTTTTTAATATAACGAACTTATTATGTTTTTATAACGGTATCTAAGAAGATCTATAAATACTAAAAAGCCTTTATGACAAAACTGCAAAATATATTTTTTATTTAATAAAGTTTATAAATTTGACGAAGAAAATTATAAAATGGGGCACACGAAAAAATTTTCTTTACACAAAAAAAGAAGACACAAAATAGCTATGTAAAAATATACATAGGTATCTCTCTAGTGAAACAGAAAAATAAAAAAAAATTAGCATAAATTACGATCTGAACATGACCTCCCACACAAGGGGTCCATATTTCGAAAGTTTAATTGTCATAAAAAATTTTAGTAGGACTCTGCAAATATTTTTTTTAGTTATAATATAATTTATACTAGAATACATCTTTTTTTACTCGAGTGATATATAACAACCCTAAAATAAAATTTAAAAAATCCGAATAGCTACCATATAATACAAAAGTCGAAATATAATTCTTTCAAAGCATCTTTTAGTATATTTAGATATTTTTTAATAGATACCGTTATTTGTTTACCAGATAGTTGGGGGTTCCATATTCGAATCAGTTCCTCTATTTTTAATTTTTTTAAATAGCTTTTTTCAAAATTATCATTGTAACTGAGGTTTTGCCGTACTGCCGGACGCTTAGATAAACGCTTATGCACAGCTATATTGCGAAATTTAGTCTAATTATTTGGCATTGTACATAATAATAATAGTTAATTATTACTAACAATTAATAAAATTAATTTTTAATGCTCGTAAAAATTGAAAAATAAAATTAAAATATTCTTAATGTCACTTTGAAAAAAAATTACTTTTTTTATAAAGATACAATAAAACCTAAAATTCACTTGAACAACAATCATTGGTCAAACCAATGAGGTTTTAAAACAACGAAATACACAAAAACCTACGCTACACGGAAGTATATCTATGAAACGAAATTGACATAAATATTACAAACGCGTAATAATTTTGAATAAAATAATCGATGTTGCTGTCTCACTTGTCTGGAACATTTACGTAAAGCGCGAGATCTGTACATGCCTATGAAAATTAAATTTTAGAAAAAGCGTATAGATATGTAATAACCTTGCATTTATTAATTTTTAATGATATATAAATAAAATAATAAGGCAGTTTAAAAAAATGAATGAATGAATTTTAAACCTACATAACGTAACTTTAGTTTTAATGTAATTGTGATCCCTGAATTGCAGATCTTGTACTTTTGTCTATGCGAGCTTTGGAATTTGTATCAACATGCTTGTTGTGACATTATAATCCACAAAAAACCAAGTTTCAATGCAATGAAACACAAACACTGAAATAATGTGACTACCCTTCCTTAAAGAAGTTACAAATAACCAAAAATCAAACAAATATTTCAACATTTATCAAACGCATTTTTTACAGCATAGGTAATTAATTTACCTACTTATTTATGATTTATATTATATGAATACATCTAAGTATATAGAGAGCTGGCAACAGAGCGACGGTTTCGCTGAGTGGTCCTCGTAAATACAACTAATTCCACAGTTTTACATGCACCCGCGATTGTTACGTTTTAGGCGGGAAATACAATTTTCCTTTTTTCTTGTTTACGTATTCAACCAAGAGATTGTTCAGTTTTATAGGTTGGGATGACATACATTAAGAATTGATTTTAAGAAAATTTATGTAATAATATATCTTATCAATTTGTAAAATCTTTAAACTTACCTGTTGATTTTAGCCGCCTGGACATTTTCTCTGACACACCACACTGCTTGATTTTTATTAAGAGACTTGAGATCATTAGTGGATAAACGATTCAAGTCCTCGTAGAGCACCCTAAGTATAAAACTACAACCTAGTGTATTTTTTTAGAGAAAAGTTTCGACAAAATAATTTGTGGAAATCAATATACCATTGTATAGATAATGTTTATAACTTACACATTTATTTTAGTAAATGGTCCCGTAGTTTTTGATTACTAACTAGCTAAATTTTCGGGAACAGCTTTGTTTTGACGAGACACCCAACTTTTCTCTCTATGAAAATTCTCGATAATGGTAGCTAATAAAAAGCTGGGGGGGCAATAACATGTTGATTTGATTTATCAATATTTACTAATAATAACAGTCAGTTGTTTACTGTGTGTTGAGCAACATCCCTTATAAAGCACCAGGACCCCGCAGTTGATTAATTTTCCAATATACTGTAAATCTTAATGTGCTAGTAAAAATTCTCCATGGCAGTAATGAAAAATAATGACTAATTTCTGAGATATAGGATGTTAAAGGTCCACTAGTTACTATTTTTGTTTCAACTATTGGAAACCTCTCAAATATGCTTATATTTTTAAGCGATCAGAAACACAATTTGGTTAGAATATGTGTTAAGGAAGCAAAAATTGAAAAAAGTTAATTTTTATTTGTACGAGTACAGGGTGAGTTGCTATTAAATATAACGAACTGTTTTGGAGGGATTTAAAACATTATCTACATTTACCAATAATAAGCCGATCCACAATAAACTTTTTGATTATAAATTGTTACGTGCAAACTTAAACTTTGTGATAAAACTTACACCAACAGAGAAGATACCTTTAAATATAGGACTTGCCGGTAGCTCGGTCACGGTAGAGATGGATGGGTCCCACAGTGATACGCAGTAAAACAGCTGAAAGAGAAGAGAAGGGCGCCAGCTAGAAGGATTAAACAGCCAGCCCTAGATACTTAGGTAATTTGCCACTTTTCTAGCCAAGTAACGAAAATGGTCAATGATCTGAGCACTAGGAAAAAAATAAGTATAAAGTAGAAAGTCCCCAAAACAAAAGTGGTATATTAATTCCTAATTATGGCAGTATATAGTTTGCATTTGTATGTACACACATATATAAATAATTTCTTACATTCCCCACAAAAAAAAATAAAATATTTGTGCTTTTAAATGCACAATATAGCAAGCCACCCAAAGAAACTAATACTAGAATTTAGCAAATCAAATTCAGTGAAATTTACATTCAAAAATGGCAAAGTAACATTAGATAGAATTGGAAAGTTATGCTAAAACATAAGATTTATAGTTTTTAGTAAAATACAGTAAACAGTTAATTTAAGCATTCCCCAAGTTGTAAAGGCACATATAAATAATAGATTATAGTAATAATGCAATTGCTATGAATAACTTACAGTAAACAAAATAATAGAAATGATCAGATGGTTATAAAACCTTTAACTCGAATCTGTTGAGCTGAATGCATCCAGTTACACAGTTTCTTACAAAACAGTGTTTAATTACATACATTAACAATAGCCATGCTATTTTTATACTCAAACATTTTACCCAAAGCAATTTACTGTAAAGCTCAAAAATTTGTGCAATAGCACTTAAAGGGTTATCACAAATATGCACATAAATCTATACAACTTTTAGGATTGGTCACAGATTAACCAAAAGTATCCTAAAGGCACTGAATACGAGTAATTTATAACTTATCTGTACATCCCAGCCTGTCGGAAAGTTACAATTCAAATTTTCACAGGTGTGGACGTCAAATTTCTTGCTAATTAGGCAATAAGTAACACACTTCATCAGCGAAACAGTATACGAATTATATACAAATGTATATATATTTACAGCATCCCAGTATATTTAGATTTTATACGAGAAGTATAACATGTGGCATACCAAAGGTATTGTATAGCTTACCAAAAGTAATTGTATAGCATACGAAAAGTAATGGTATAGCATACGAAAAGTAATTAGAGCATCCGAAAATTACCTCTAAAATTAAATATATACAGTTAAATGAAAGCATGAATAGCAATCTTACCTTCGATGAGGTAAAGAATCAGAAAAGTATTATTTAGTAACGTTGAGAAATGGATTCAGTTAATTTCAGTATGAGTTCCCTAAAATAAAAATAAAGCTAGCAACCGTTTAAGTAGGTTGTTACATTCTTACCAGCCAATCTAAAGTATAAACAGAACTTCGTAGTTAGAGAAATTTGTGGTTAAGTTTAACCCTTTAGCTAATTTGTTTATTGATTTAGTTAATGGATTTAATTCTTGAATCGAATCAGATCAATTTCCTGAAAGTAAAACGTGGTAGAAGAACAAAAACCAAGCGTGACAAAAGCTCACCTGTTTGAGTATTCCTACATATCCGATATAAATCGTTTGTCCCCACTAATCATAGTGAATTGGCACAAAATTTAGAAAAATGTTATAAACCGATAATAATCGATGGGCTAAGTAAAGTCCAGAAATTTACATTTTTCTTTTAGGAAACACAAAATGGCTTTTCCTTCGCCAAGCACAGACCGGAAATAAATGAAATTAAAAGTCAAATATGCAAATGTCAAACGGATATATACCAGTGACACCCAACACATGAAGTTGAAATATAACATATAAGTGACCATCAAAAGGTTTATCTAATTATTCAGAAATGTTTTTAAATGTGAAGCGTAATATATTCAAGAAACTACAGGGATAAACTAAGAGAAATGTTATTATTTTTCGAGAAATAGAAAATTTAAAGAAACACGAGAATTCATTAATTCTAATAGATCGCAAAAATTTACTTAATAATACAGCAAAAGTAATGAATGTAACATCCCCCCCCAGCAACATTGAAAACCTCGGTAGAGGAATCATAGTGAGGTAATAAGGAAGGAAAGCTAAAAGGAAGAAGGAGAAGTTTGAGTATACACCCAGGACAAAAGCCCTAAAATCCAATTATTCCCAACCCCAAGTATTTTTCCCAACCCCAAATGTTTATATATATAAGTAAAAACCAAACCCCTGCGAGGAAGTCAGCAACCCTAAGTCATAACCCAACCCAAAGCAAACAAAGCCCAACCCAAAAACATAAGAGAGAGAGAGAGAGAGAGAGAGAGAGAAAGTTAAATGCAGACGACAAGACGTATATACCCCAGTCATAACTACCAAGCACACATTCACACACGCCACGAAAGAGCAATCTGACTCCAAACTCCCACGTGAGTCCTTCGGCATTCGGCCGGTACTAGGAGAAAAATAAAATAAAGATAAAAGTAAAGGAGTATCCCGTGAAGCGGCAACACTTCTAAAAAAATAAAACTAGGAGAAAACAAAAAGGTTTATCACTAAAGTTAAGGAAGCAAAACGGATAAGGATGAGGTATTTTGGGTAGGTAGATTGTCTTCGTCCCAGTCATTCCACTAAACAATTTCACGCGTGGTATACACGGAACCTACAGACACCTAAAAGAATAGCAGAAGAAAGAAACCCAACCCCAGGAAAAGTTTACCCACCCTCAACCGAACTTAAGGGCCGGCAGCCTGAAATCAAACCCCGAAGAAACCCATCCCAACCCACTAGAAAAATAGCCCAAAATTTTGACCCCTTGGCCGAAAGAGTGTATTAAGTAGGCCCTTAAGGACCAACCCAACCCTATGCCACCATGAACTAGCACAGATGAAATGACATAGGTGCTATTCAGAGATAGTGAGAAAATCGCATTTGCGGAGAAAATTTTCCCATTGACTCTGATTCCGGGATCCCATGGTCACCGAAGCTCGCACAGGAAGGCGTACCCATCCCGTTCCTCTTAGGTCCATTTATACAATCATCCATCCAGTAAAGTGAAGTAGGAAGTTAGAGTAGATTTAGATCAAAGACAGAAGATAGGAAAGTGAAATGAAAGGGCAAGTCTCCGAAGATCCCCTGAGGAAATTAGTAGGGAAGACCCCGAAATGCAGACAGGAGAGAAGGGACCGGATGTTTAGGTCACGGAGAAATAAGGAGAGGTCTCCGTATAGTAACCCAAGTAATCGCCCAACCAACCGCCCATAGATAACGCACTAACATTTGTGGCGCTTGCGACGCCTAGGAAAGCGACTTATAGAGCGTCGTTTAAGAAAAGAAATATTTTCAGCAATAGCCGAACAGTCAGAGTCAGAAGAATGAGAATTTACAGAAGTATAATGAGGTTTGAGATCTTTCGCGTGAAACACTCCTATAGATTTGCTCTTAGATTCTAATTCATACGTCCAAGGTGACACAACCGTTTTAATTCGGAACGGACCCACGAATTTAGGAGCTAGTTTAGCATTAAAATGCCGGGCAGCATCAGAGAACAAAGTTCCGTTTCCAAACTAAATCATTTTGTTTATACCGCACATGGCGTCGTCGAAAGTTATACCGATTTTGTCGTTCGTAAGAGCGTTTCATTTTAGCTAGAATATCAACACGAAGAGATTCATAAAATTCAGCAGTGCGAGAAGGAGGTTTGTCGCGTTCAAGATTTAGGATTGGAGAATCAGAATCAGGTTTAGGAAAGAGATCGCCGTAAAGAACATGTTCGCGGCCACAAAACGCGAAATAAGGAGAGTATCCAGTAATATCGTGCTTAGCCGATCGTATCGCACAACCAATTTGAGGTAAGTTAACGTCCCAAGTTCTTTGATTCGACTTGATAAGAAGCTATCATCGTCTTTAGTACGCGGTTAATGCGTTCCGCAGGATTAGCCCTAGGGTGATACTTAGCTGTATAGAGAATAGTAGTACGATAGTTAGAGCACATCTTAGTAAATTCCTTACTTCGAAATTGGACCCCGTTATCAGTAATAACATATTGTGGAGTGCCAAACATGAGAAAAATATGTTCCTCGACAATACGAGATATGACAGTAGCAGTAGCAGTTCTCAAAGGGAAAAAACATGGAAATTTTGTAAAGTAGTCAGCCACGACGAGAATAAAAGAGTAGCCTCGAGAACTTCTAGGTAAAGGTCCGACGATATCTGCACATAACACTTGCCATGGGCGCGTAGGAACTAGCGGAGAGAAGAATCCAGGAGACGCAGTCTGTTCCACTTTATGAGCGGCACAGGTCTGACATCTACGAATATATCGTGCTACATCTGCACGAAGAGCAGGCCAATAATAAACTTTAGAAATGCGATTTACCGTTTTGGTTACTCCGCCATGCCCTGAAGTGGAGGCATCATGATTTTCTCGTAAGATATTCACCCGTTGTTCTTTGGGAACTACAATTTTCCAATCGTCCCGGAGACTATCAGAAAGAAGCGGTTTTAGAACGTTTATATAGCAATTCATCCTTCACGAACCAAGAAGGAAACTTTCTAGGTGAAGATAATACACGATCTTTCAGTTTTAAATACCACGAGTCAGTGATAGGTTGAGAAATGATTGATATAGGAGAGTTATGAAATAGTTTCTAATTTAGGTACAGACCGAGACAATGCATCAGGAACCAGGTGTTCTTTGCCTTTTCTATGAAGGATAGTAAAGTCATATTGTTGTAGGCGAATTGCCCACCGAGCTAAACGACCTGAAGGATTAGGTAGTTTATTGAGCCAGATGAGAGAATGGTGGTCGGTGACTACTGAGAAGTGAGCACCTTCAATATATGGCCTAAACTTTTCGATTGCCCAAAGCACAGCCAGACATTCCTTTTCAGTTGTTGAATAATGACGTTCAATCTTAGATAATGATCGACTGATGTAACTGATCACTTGTTCCCCAGCAGAAGTATATTGGCTTAGAACAGCACCAAGACCAAAATCGGAAGCATCCGTTTGGATTGAGAAAGGGCAAGAGAAATCAGGACAGGAAAGGATCGGAGCAGAAACTAGCAGTTTTTCAATGAAGTGAATGCTTCATCGCATTCAAGAGACCAGTTAAAAAAAGCGTTTTTACGAGTCAGGGCACTCAGTGGTGCAGTTAGAGAAGAAAAATTAGGAATAAATCGTCGGTACCATCCCGCCATTCCAATTAAGCGTCGTACGTCAGTAACCGTAGAAGGTGTAGGTATAGAAAGAATTGCAGCAACTTTGTCTGGATCAACCAAAAGTCCATCTTTATTAACTACATAACCTAAGTATTTTAATTCTGGAAGACACAATTGACATTTATCTCGCCTGAGTGTCAAGCCAGCCGAATTTAAACGTTGAAAAATCAGTGAGAGAACTTCTAAGTGTTTGTCGAAAGTAGGAGTAGAAATAATAATATCGTCTAAGTACGCAAAACAAAAGGTTCTAAATCTGCCCCAAAACCCGATCTATAAGGCGTTGAAAGGTCGCTGGACTATTGTGCAGCCCAAAAGGCATTCTAGTAAATTGAAAAGACCCTATTAGGAACAGTGAAAGCTGTAAGAGGTTTAGAATCCTGAGAAAGAGGTATTTGCCAGTAGGCGGAGCGTATGTCCAAACTGGATAAATATCGCGCATCCCGTAAGCGATCTAAGATAGACGTAATATATGGTAGAGGATAAGCATCTTTTTGAGTAACTGCATTAAGTCGCCGAAAGTCGATACAGAAACGGTACGATTTATCTTTTTTTCTCACTAATACAATAGGACTGGACCATGGACTGTTTGATGGTTCAACCACGCCTAACGACAACATATCATCCAATTCTTTATGAACTACTGCTTGAAGAGCAGGAGAAAGAGGTAATAGCGTTGCTTAATTGGTTCAGAAGATGTTAAAATTTTATGTTCAAGAAGAGAAGTGCAACCCATAGTATCAGCAGGTGTAGGAAAAGCGGTTTCCAAAAGTTCCTGTAGAGAAGACTTTTCAAGAGGAGTAAGTTCTGAGAAGGAATTTAAATGTTCAGAGATGGAGTCTATCGAAGGAGAAGTGCCAAAAGACCATTGCCCATTTCGAAAATCTGGTACAAAGTTTATCGCTCGCCAAAAGTCAATGCCCAAAATCAGAGCTTGGGATACTTCAGGTACCACTAGTACATCCAATACGACAGATTTATCTTCTACAGTTATAGGAAGAGATAGGTGGCCCAAAATGTGACATTTACTACTATTCGCCAAAGCACAAAACGACGAAGAAAGATGAGGAAGTAAAGAAAGGTGTAGGCGTTGTAATATTTGCCAACCCGGAGCACCCACTATAGTACGTGAAGACCCGCTGTCCAATAAACCCTTAACAGTGTGACCAAAAATTGAAATGTTTAGATATGGTCGCTCGTCATTGCGAACACTCGCGAAAATAAAGTCCAATAGATAGCGCTGTTTGTCAGCTAACCCGAAAAATGGAGAATCCGAGATTAAAGAGATGGTTGAATCTTCCACTCGGTCAGGAGATTCCGAAATTAGTTTTTTTTTTGCTTTTTAGTACAGACAGGACAACTCATTTTGGTGTAGCCAAGTTTCCGCAACCATAACAATGTTTGTTTTGAGGTTCAGGACACCTCGGTGAAGTATGGCCCTGTTTGCGACAGTTCCAACAACGTACAGAAGCAGAGGAAGAAGTAGGAGTAGGAGTAGTGATTGTACTGACTAAAGGTCTAGGCATCTTTGCAGAAGTTGAAGAATCGCTATGAGAATCGACATAAGCAAGACTCGGTTCAAGAAGTCTCGTAGAACGTCTAGAAGGTGGAGGTTTAAAATTATCTATAGCATATTTATTATATTCCAGCTTTTTCCTAAGGAAATTAATTGAGTAAGAGAAGTGATTTTACTAGAGCCAAAGAAGTTTGGTAATAAGGAGTAAGATTACGTCGTACTATTAGTAATTGTTGGTCTTCCGAAAAAGGAGTCAGAAGTCGTTGAAATAACCCTTGCATCGTAGCTACATAAATTCCTATAGTTTCAGTCGCCCCATCGTTCGCGATTTAATTTCATTCAGAAGTCGTTCCTCAAAGTCTACTGGAAGAAATTCAGACTTGAGTAAAGTCACTACGTCTGCCCAAGAAGATAGTGAGGCTTTGTGAGCCCTAAACAATAATAATGCTTTTCCTGTTAATAATTCAGGACAAGCAGAGAACAGATAGTTGTGAGTTAAACCTCTAGGAAGCCAGTTCCTCAATACGTGTAAGAAATTCTAATAGTGAAGTAGTACCTTCCCGAAAATGTTAGATTAAGTTTTGCTGCAGAAAAATATTTAGGAGAAACAGCGATAGCAGAAGAAACAGTAGGCGCAGAAGAAATAGGGTTTGGTGTCAAAACATGACCTTCAGAATCTGATGAAAGATATTCAGGTTCACTGTCAGAAGTTGATTTGCAACAGAAGGGCTAGACGAAACAACTTGTGAAAAACTCACAGAAGCAGAAGGTTTGCCTTTTCGATAACTCGATTCGACTTCAGATCTTATCATCTGGAAAGACAGCAGAAGTTGATTTTTCTCTGAGATTTCCTCAGCCGAAGTAGCTTTCATACATTCACAACGTCTTTGAGCATGAACCCAAAGAGTTCGCATACGTTTAAACGAAACAGCAGTGATATCTCCCGAAAAGGTTGAAAGAGCAGTAGTAAGTTCTTGTTCTGCTGAACGTACAGCAGCCAGATCAGTATTAAAGTCAATTTGATGCTCGACAACAGTCAAAGATTTAGTTGTCTCTAACTCTAAAGCACTACGCACAGCCTTACGTAAAAGTTCTACAGGGATATCAGAAGGTATTCCTCGAAGTTAACTCATATTGAAGTTCAGTTTTGAGTAAGCGGTTTACTTCTATTTTCCATAAGTTCGCCATGATGAATAATAAAATTCAAATATTTAATAAGAATAAACTGTCAAAAAAATGGTATTAATTATGAAATAGTGTCGGTATACTATTCACAACAATCAGATAAATTTACAAACTTAAAGTGAGAAAGTCGAAAATAATTTGTACAGAACTTCTACACAAAACCCAAATCTAAATCTAAACACAAAAGCTAGTAACTAAAGTAAATAATCAGACCTCAATAAAAATAGTTTTAAATTTCACGATGAGTATAATAGGTACATAACAAATACTTATAGCAGAAAAATTTTAATAGGACAGAAACGAGTTTTAGCAAATGTTGGCCCCACGTTGGGCGCCAGAAAAAGTATCTTTCTCTGTTACGTGCAAACTTAAACTTTGTGATAAAACTTACACCAACAGAGAAGATACCTTTAAATATAGGACTTGCCGGTAGCTCGGTCACGGTAGAGATGGATGGGTCCCACAGTGATACGCAGTAAAACAGCTGAAAGAGAAGAAGAAGGCGCCAGCTAGAAGGATTAAACAGCCAGCCCTAGATACTTAGGTAATTTGCCACTTTTCTAGCCAAGTAACGAAAATGGTCAATGATCTGAGCACTAGGAAAAAAATAAGTATAAAGTAGAAAGTCCCCAAAACAAAAGCGGTATATTAATTCCTAATTATGGCAGTATATAGTTTGCATTTGTATGTACACACATATATAAATAATTTCTTACATTCCCCACAAAAATAAAATATTTGTGCTTTTAAATGCACAATATAAAGCCACCCAAAGAAACTAATACTAGAATTTAGCAAATCAAATTCAGTGAAATTTACATTCAAAAATGGCAAAGTAACATTAGATAGAATTGGAAAGTTATGCTAAAACATAAGATTTATAGTTTTAGTAAAATACAGTAAACAGTTAATTTAAGCATTCCCCAAGTTGTAAAGGCACATATAAATAATAGATTATAGTAATAATGCAATTGCTATGAATAACTTACAGTAAACAAAATAATAGAAATGATCAGATGGTTATAAAACCTTTAACTCGAATCTGTTGAGCTGAATGCATCCAGTTACACAGTTTCTTACAAAACAGTGTTTAATTACATACATTAACAATAGCCATGCTATTTTTATACTCAAACATTTTACCCAAAGCAATTTACTGTAAAGCTCAAAATTTGTGCAATAGCACTTAAAGGGTTATCACAAATATGCACATAAATCTATACAACTTTTAGGATTGGTCACAGATTAACCAAAAGTATCCTAAAGGCACTGAATACGAGTAATTTATAACTTATCTGTACATCCCAGCCTGTCGGAAAGTTACAATTCAAATTTTCACAGGTGTGGACGTCAAATTTCTTGCTAATTAGGCAATAAGTAACACACTTCATCAGCAAAACAGTATACGAATTATATACAAATGTATATATATTTACAACATCCCAGTATATTTAGATTTTATACGAAGTATAACATGTGGCATACCAAA
The DNA here is from genome assembly GCA_036346205.1 of Vesta saturnalis. NCBI lineage: Eukaryota > Metazoa > Arthropoda > Insecta > Coleoptera > Lampyridae > Vesta > Vesta saturnalis. The sequence continues at coordinate 20,909 of JARFJB010000834.1, forward strand.
GGTATATTGTATAGCTTACCAAAAGTAATTGTATAGCATACGAAAAGTAATGGTATAGCATACGAAAAGTAATTGTAGAAATCCCTCTAAAATTAAATATATACAGTTAAATGAAAGCATGAATAGCAATCTTACCGATGAGGTAAAGAATCAGAAAAGTATTATTAGTAACGTTGAGAAATGGATTCAGTTAATTTCGAGTATGAGTTCCCTAAAATAAAAATCTAGCAACCGTTTAAGTAGGTTGTTACATTCTTACCAGCCAATCTAAAGTATAAACAGAACTTCGTAGTTAGAAATTTGTAAGGTTAAGTTTAACCCTTTAGCTAATTTGTTTATTGATTTAGTTAATGGATTTAATTCTTGAATCGAATCAGATCAATTTCCTGAAAGTAAAACGTGGTAGAAGAACAAAAACCAAGCGTGACAAAAGCTCACCTGTTTGAGTATTCCTACATATCCGATATAAATCGTTTGTCCCCACTAATCATAGTGAATTGGCACAAAATTTAGAAAAATGTTATAAACCGATAATAATCGATGGGCTAAGTAAAGTCCAGAAATTTACATTTTCTTTTAGGAAACACAAAATGGCTTTTCCTTCGCCAAGCACAGACCGGAAATAAATGAAATTAAAAGTCAAATATGCAAATGTCAAACGGATATATACCAGTGACACCCAACACATGAAGTTGAAATATAACATATAAGTGACCATCAAAAGGTTTATCTAATTATTCAGAAATGTTTTTAAATGTGAAGCGTAATATATTCAAGAAACTACAGGGATAAACTAAGAGAAATGTTATTATTTTTCGAGAAATAGAAAATTTAAAGAAACACGAGAATTCATTAATTCTAATAGATCGCAAAAATTTACTTAATAATACAGCAAAAGTAATGAATGTAACAAAATACAAGAAAATGAATTATAAAAAAAGAAAAAAAAGATTCTACAGGATGAGTCCAAAAATAGGGTCAATTGCTGTCGTCCATTTTTAGAATAGCTCGTATTTCTTGATGCTCAAATAATATCCTTTAAAAGTCAATTTTAAAAATATTTAATACCTACAGATATCTCTACAGGGTGTTACAAACATACAGAACAATGATTTTGGAAAAACAGACAATGTTGCGATTATTAACAGCGATGGTGATCTGTTTTAAAATACTGACTTTAAAAGTACAGTTTTAAAAACCTACGGATTGTAACACAAAACCCTTGGTTAAACATCGAAAAATTAATTAAACCGAAAATGTTTAATGTTAACTGGCTAATATTATAATAAAAACAAAATGAGGAAGACACGGTTGAAACTATTACTAGTTAAACCAACTTACCTTGTATAGTCTCAAATGAAAAGTAGTACTAGCTTATTAAAAACACAAAGCTAAAGACCTGTAGAACCTTTCGGGCGTCTCGTCAACAAGAAGCTCTTCAAGAAAATTCAGCGCGATACTAATAAAAAATAAAAAAGGGTCTGTGACCGTGGACTATTTGTATCATTCCTATTTTTTAAGTTATGTACCATCGTCGAAACCTTAAAACCTCCACTTCCATTGTTCCTATTTCTTTGTAAAATGCGTAATTACGCGTGTAAGATGAAGAGAGAAAAACGAAGTGGGGGTTTTAAGGTAACGATAATCGTTTAGTGTATAGGGTTGTTTCAATTAAATAATGACATTTCTTGCTGAACACTTGTTCAATATTGTCTGTATGTCTAAAAATATCTCACTGTAGATAATATACAAGGGAAGATAATCCATCGATTAGAAAATTGCAAGTTGAAATAAAACCATTTTAACAGACTTTTAATCAAATATTATACCTCCACATGTCTATATTTTTGTTTCCTATTACCAATTATAAGAGGATTTGTGTGAGATAACCTCAAACAGGATAGTATACTTAATACATAACTCCAAACAAAAATATGGTGCATTTTACTTTAAGCTATTTGTAAATACTTGTATTTATATTTTATTCATTACTTCCGCTAGATATATTACCAACCTCAACATTATTTTGTTACGTCCGCAAAGTACGGATATGTAAATTATACATAAAATGGCATTTAACAATCCTGCTAGCTTATTTAAAAACTATACACACGATTTCGGATGTCCTCACATAATCGAACAAATAAGTAAATATACATTTTATACACACTTGAAATGCGCCCTCTATGCAAAATGGTGTAAAAAAGTCGGAACTAAAATTCCGTAGCACACATAAGTTGTGAGGACGAGCAAACAATTTATGTTTTCGATACCGATCAAATCGTTTTTGGACGTAGTATTTGAAATTGCTGTTAAAACGGTCTGAGGACTTGTTGTCCTCGTGGCGAAAATGTCCTCACCAACTCCGCAATTGTACGGATGTGTATCCTCTGGCACTAAGTACGCACGCATGCATGCACGTACGCGCGTACACACGTACACGTACACGTACGCACGTACACACGTACGCACATGCGCACATACGCATGCACACGTACACGTACACGTACACGTACGCACGTACACGTACGCATACGCACGTGCACGCGTACACGTACGCACGTGCACGTACACACGTACGCACGTACGTACACGCATACGCACGTACGCACGTACACGTACGCACACGCGTACGCACGCAACTGCGTACGCACATGCACGCACGTACGCACGTACGTGCGCACGTGCACGCACGCACATGCACGCACGTACGCACGTACACACGTACACGCATGCACGTACACGCACATACGCACGTACACACGTGCACGCATGCGCACAGTACGCACGTACGCACGCGTACGCATGCGCACGTACGCACGTACACGTACGCACGTACACGTACGCACGTACACACGTACGCACACATACGCACGTACGCACATGCACGTACACGTACACACGCATGCACGTACGCACGTACGCACGTGCACGCACACGTACACACATGCACGTGCACGTGCACGCGTACGCACGTACACGTACACGCACGCACATACGCACGCACACGTACGCACGTACGCACGTGCACGCATGCACATGCGCACGTACGTGCGCATGCACGTACACGCGCACGTACACGCACGCATGCACATGCACACGCACATGCGCATGCGCACGTACTGCGCGTACGCACGCACGCGCGTACACGTACGCATGCACGCGCACGTACACACGCATGCACATGCACGTACGCACGTACGCACGTGCGCACGCACGTGCGCGTACGCACGTACGCACATACACGCACGTACTGCGTACACGTGCACGCATGCGCACATGCGCACGTGCACGCACGCACGTACACGCACGTACGCATGCACGTACGCACGTACGCGCATACACGCGTACGCACGTACGCACGTGCACGTATGCACGTACGCACGTGCACGCATGCGTACATGCGCACGTACGCACGTACGCACGTACGCACGTGCACGCACGTGCGCACGTACGCACGTGCGCACACGCACGTACGCACATGCGCACATGCGCATGCACGTACGCACGTACACGTACGCACGTACGCACGTACGCATGCACGTACGCACATGCACGTACGCATGCACATGCGCGTACGCACGTACACACGCACGTACGCACATGCACACATGCACGTACGCGCATGCACGTGCGCATGCACGTACGCACGTACGCACGTACATGCACGTACGCACGTACGCACGTACGCGTACGCACGTACGCATGCACACGTACGCACGTACACACGTACGCACGTACGCGTACGCACGTACGCACGTACGCACGTACACGTACGCACATGCACGTACGCATGCACACGTACACACGTGCGCACGTACGCGCATGCACGTACACACATGCACGTACGCACGTACACACGTACACGTACGCACGTACACGTACGCACGTACGCATACGCACGTACGCATGCACGTACACACGCACGTACGCACTGCGCGTACACGTACGCACGTACGCACGTACGCGTACGCATGCACGTGCACATGCACGTACGCACGTGCGCACGTACGTACGCACGTACGCGCACGCACGTACGCACATGCGCATGCACGTACACGCATGCGCACGTACGCACATGCCGCACATGCACGCACACGTACGCACGTACGCACGTGCACACGTACGCACGTACGCACGCACGTACACGCGCACGTACGCACACGTACACACATGCACATGCGCACATGCACACACGCACATGCACGCACATACACACGTACGCACGTACACACATGCACGCATGCGCACGTACGCACATACGCACGTACGCATGCACATGCGCACGTACGCACGTACGCGCACGCACGCACACGTGCACATGCACACATGCACGCATGCACACATGCACGCACGTACACACGTACGCACGTACACACGTACACACGTACGCACGTACGCACGTGCACGTACGCACGTACGCACATGCACGCATGCACATACGCGTACGCACGTGCGCACGTACGCATGCACGCACACGTACGCACGTACACGCATGCGCACGTGCACACGCACGCGCGTACGCACGTGCACACGTGCACGCATACGCACGTACGCACGCATGCGCGCATACGCACGCACGTACACGCAGCACGTGCGCACATGCGCACGTACGCACGTGCGCACGTACATACGCACACACACACACGCACGTACGCACGTACACATGCGCACGTGCACGTGCGCGCATGCACGTGCACACACGTACGCACGTACGCACGTACGCACGTACGCACGTACGCGTACGCACGTACGCATACGCACGCGCACGTACACACGTACGCACATGCACACGCGTACGCACATGCACACGCACGTGCACGTACGTGCACGTACGTGCACGTACGCACGGCACACGCACGTACGCGTACGCACGTGCACGCACGTGCGCATGCGCACGTACGCACGTACGCACGTACACGTGCGCACGTACGCGTACGCGCACATGCACGCACGTACGCGCATTACGTGCGCACGTGCACAGCACGCACACGTGCACGCGTACGCACACGTGCACGCACGTACGCACGTACGCATGCACGCACGTACGCGCACGTACGCACATGCACGCACGTACGCACGCCGCACATGCACGCACGTGCACGCATACACGCACGTGCGCATGCACGTGCACGTACGCACATGCACGCACGCACGTACGCATGCGCACGTACGCACGTACGCACGTACGCACACGTGCACGTACGCACGTGCACGCACGCGCATGCGCACAGCGTACGCACGTACGCACGTGCGCACGTGCACGTCGCACGTGCACGTACACGCGCACGCACACACATGCACACGTGCGTACGCACGTACGCATGCACGCACGCACGTACGCACGCACGCGTCACGCATACATGCACGTGCGCACACGCACGCACGTACGCACGTACACGTACACGCACATACGCACACGCACGCACGTACGCACGTACGCACGTACGCACGTACGCACGTACGCACGTACGCACGTACACGTACGCACGCACGTACGCACACGCACATGCACGTACGCACGTACGCACATGCACGCACGTGCGCACGTACGCACGTGCACGCACGTGCACGCGTACGCACGTGCGTACACGCGCGTACGCACATACGCACGCACGTGCGCACGTACGCACGTGCACGTACGCACGTACGCACGTACGCACGTACACGTACGCACACGTACGCACGTACGCACACGCGTGCACGTACGCACGTGCACACGTGCACGCATGCACGTACGCACGTGCACGCGTGCACGCACGTACGCACGTACGCACGTACACGCATGCACGCGCATGCGCACGTACGCACGTGCACGTACGCACGTACGCACGTACACGTACGCACGTACGCACGCACGCACATGCGCACGTACGCACGCACATGCGTACGCATACGCGCATGCGCACGTACGCATGCGCACGTGCACATGCACGTACACGTACGCACGTACGCACGTACTGCGCACGCACGTACGCATGCACATGCACGCATGCACATGCACGTACACGTACGCACGTACGCACGTACGCATGCACGCACATGCACGTACGCACGTACGCACGTACACGCACGTACGCACGTACACGTACGCACGTACGCACGTACGCACATACGCACGTACACGCATGCACGTACACGCATGCACGTACGCACATGCACACATGCACATGCACGTACGCACGTACGCACGTAGCACATGCACACATACGCACGTACGCACATGCACGCATGCGCACGTACGCACGTACACACATGCACGTGCACGTACACGTACGCACGTACACGCACGCACGCACGCACGTACGCACGCGCATGCACGTACACGTACGCACGTACGCATGCACGTACGCACGTACACGCACGTACGCACATGCGCACGTAGCACGTACGCGTGCGCACGTGCGCATACCGTACGCACATGCACGTACACGTGCACGTACGCATGCACATGCACGCACGTACGCACGTACACGCATGCACACGTACGCACGTACGCACGCACGCATGCACTGCGTACGCACATGCACGTGCACGCATGCGCACGTGCACGTACGCACGCACGCATACACACGCACATGCGCGTACGCATGCGCACGTACGCGCATGCACGCTTTACTGTGTGTTGAGCAACATCCCTTATAAAGCACCAGGACCCCGCAGTTGATTAATTTTCCAATACTGTAAATCTTAAATGTGCTAGTAAAAATTCTCCATGGCAGTAATGAAAATAATGACTAATTTCTGAGATATAGGATGTTAAAGGTCCACTAGTTACTATTTTTGTTTCAACTATTGGAAACCTCTCAAATATGCTTATATTTTTAAGCGATCAGAAACACAATTTGGTTAGAATATGTGTTAAGGAAGCAAAAATTGAAAAAGTTAATTTTTATTTGTAAGAGTGAGTTGCTATTAAATATAACGAACTGTTTTGGAGGGATTTAAAACATTATCTACATTTACCAATAATAAGCCGATCCACAATAAACTTTTTGATTATAAATTGTTACGTGCAAACTTAAACTTTGTGATAAAACTTACACCAACAGAGAAGATACCTTTAAATATAGGACTTGCCGGTAGCTCGGTCACGGTAGAGATGGATGGGTCCCACAGTGATACGCAGTAAAACAGCTGAAAGAGAAGGGCGCCAGCTAGAAGGATTAAACAGCCAGCCCTAGATACTTAGGTAATTTGCCACTTTTCTAGCCAAGTAACGAAAATGGTCAATGATCTGAGCACTAGGAAAAAAATAAGTATAAAGTAGAAAGTCACCAAAAAAAAAGTTGTATATTAATTACTAATTATGGCAGTATATAGTTTGCATTTGTATGTACACATATATAAATAATTTCTTACATTCCCCAAAAAATAAAATATTTGTGCTTTTAAATGCACAATATAGCAAAACCACCAAAGAAACTAATACTAGAATTTAGCAAATCAAATTCAGTGAAATTTACATTCAAAAATGGCAAAGTAACATTAGATAGAATTGGAAAGTTATGCTAAAACATAAGATTTATAGTTTTTAGTAAAATACAGTAAACAGTTAATTTAAGCATTCCCCAAGTTGTAAAGGCACATATAAATAATAGATTATAGTAATAATGCAATTGCTATGAATAACTTACAGTAAACAAAATAATAGAAATGATCAGATGGTTATAAAACCTTTAACTCGAATCTGTTGAGCTGAATGCATCCAGTTACACAGTTTCTTACAAAACAGTGTTTAATTACATACATTAACAATAGCCATGCTATTTTTATACTCAAACATTTTACCCAAAGCAATTTACTGTAAAGCTCAAAAATTTGTGCAATAGCACTTAAAGGGTTATCACAAATATGCACATAAATCTATACAACTTTTAGGATTGGTCACAGATTAACCAAAAGTATCCTAAAGGCACTGAATACGAGTAATTTATAACTTATCTGTACATCCCAGCCTGTCGGAAAGTTACAATTCAAATTTTCACAGGTGTGGACGTCAAATTTCTTGCTAATTAGGCAATAAGTAACACACTTCATCAGCGAAACAGTATACGAATTATATACAAATGTATATATATTTACAGCATCCCAGTATATTTAGATTTTATACGAGAAGTATAACATGTGGCATACCAAAGGTATTGTATAGCTTACCAAAAGTAATTGTATAGCATACGAAAAGTAATGGTATAGCATACGAAAAGTAATTAGAGCATCCGAAAATTACCTCTAAAATTAAATATATACAGTTAAATGAAAGCATGAATAGCAATCTTACCTTCGATGAGGTAAAGAATCAGAAAAGTATTATTTAGTAACGTTGAGAAATGGATTCAGTTAATTTCAGTATGAGTTCCCTAAAATAAAAATAAAGCTAGCAACCGTTTAAGTAGGTTGTTACATTCTTACCAGCCAATCTAAAGTATAAACAGAACTTCGTAGTTAGAGAAATTTGTGGTTAAGTTTAACCCTTTAGCTAATTTGTTTATTGATTTAGTTAATGGATTTAATTCTTGAATCGAATCAGATCAATTTCCTGAAAGTAAAACGTGGTAGAAGAACAAAAACCAAGCGTGACAAAAGCTCACCTGTTTGAGTATTCCTACATATCCGATATAAATCGTTTGTCCCCACTAATCATAGTGAATTGGCACAAAATTTAGAAAAATGTTATAAACCGATAATAATCGATGGGCTAAGTAAAGTCCAGAAATTTACATTTTTCTTTTAGGAAACACAAAATGGCTTTTCCTTCGCCAAGCACAGACCGGAAATAAATGAAATTAAAAGTCAAATATGCAAATGTCAAACGGATATATACCAGTGACACCCAACACATGAAGTTGAAATATAACATATAAGTGACCATCAAAAGGTTTATCTAATTATTCAGAAATGTTTTTAAATGTGAAGCGTAATATATTCAAGAAACTACAGGGATAAACTAAGAGAAATGTTATTATTTTTCGAGAAATAGAAAATTTAAAGAAACACGAGAATTCATTAATTCTAATAGATCGCAAAAATTTACTTAATAATACAGCAAAAGTAATGAATGTAACATCCCCCCCCAGCAACATTGAAAACCTCGGTAGAGGAATCATAGTGAGGTAATAAGGAAGGAAAGCTAAAAGGAAGAAGGAGAAGTTTGAGTATACACCCAGGACAAAAGCCCTAAAATCCAATTATTCCCAACCCCAAGTATTTTTCCCAACCCCAAATGTTTATATATATAAGTAAAAACCAAACCCCTGCGAGGAAGTCAGCAACCCTAAGTCATAACCCAACCCAAAGCAAACAAAGCCCAACCCAAAAACATAAGAGAGAGAGAGAGAGAGAGAGAGAGAGAAAGTTAAATGCAGACGACAAGACGTATATACCCCAGTCATAACTACCAAGCACACATTCACACACGCCACGAAAGAGCAATCTGACTCCAAACTCCCACGTGAGTCCTTCGGCATTCGGCCGGTACTAGGAGAAAAATAAAATAAAGATAAAAGTAAAGGAGTATCCCGTGAAGCGGCAACACTTCTAAAAAAATAAAACTAGGAGAAAACAAAAAGGTTTATCACTAAAGTTAAGGAAGCAAAACGGATAAGGATGAGGTATTTTGGGTAGGTAGATTGTCTTCGTCCCAGTCATTCCACTAAACAATTTCACGCGTGGTATACACGGAACCTACAGACACCTAAAAGAATAGCAGAAGAAAGAAACCCAACCCCAGGAAAAGTTTACCCACCCTCAACCGAACTTAAGGGCCGGCAGCCTGAAATCAAACCCCGAAGAAACCCATCCCAACCCACTAGAAAAATAGCCCAAAATTTTGACCCCTTGGCCGAAAGAGTGTATTAAGTAGGCCCTTAAGGACCAACCCAACCCTATGCCACCATGAACTAGCACAGATGAAATGACATAGGTGCTATTCAGAGATAGTGAGAAAATCGCATTTGCGGAGAAAATTTTCCCATTGACTCTGATTCCGGGATCCCATGGTCACCGAAGCTCGCACAGGAAGGCGTACCCATCCCGTTCCTCTTAGGTCCATTTATACAATCATCCATCCAGTAAAGTGAAGTAGGAAGTTAGAGTAGATTTAGATCAAAGACAGAAGATAGGAAAGTGAAATGAAAGGGCAAGTCTCCGAAGATCCCCTGAGGAAATTAGTAGGGAAGACCCCGAAATGCAGACAGGAGAGAAGGGACCGGATGTTTAGGTCACGGAGAAATAAGGAGAGGTCTCCGTATAGTAACCCAAGTAATCGCCCAACCAACCGCCCATAGATAACGCACTAACATTTGTGGCGCTTGCGACGCCTAGGAAAGCGACTTATAGAGCGTCGTTTAAGAAAAGAAATATTTTCAGCAATAGCCGAACAGTCAGAGTCAGAATAATGAGAATTTACAGAAGTATAATGTGGCTTGAGATCTTTCGCGTGAAACACTCCTATAGATTTGCCCTTAGATTCTAATTCATACGTCCAAGGTGACACAACCGCTTTAATTCGGAACGGACCCACGAATTTAGGAGCTAGTTTAGCATTAAAATGCCGGGCAGCATCAGAGGATAAAGTTCCGTTTTCAAACTAAATCATTTTGTTTATACCGCACATGGCGTCGTCGAAAGTTATACCGATTTTGTCGTTCGTAAGAGCGTTTCATTTTAGCTAGAATATCAACACGAAGAGATTCATAAAATTCAGCAGTGCGAGAAGGAGGTTTGTCGCGTTCAGGATTTAGGATTGGAGAATCAGAATCAGGTTTAGGAAAGAGATCGCCGTAAAGAACATGTTCGCGGCCACAAAACGCGAAATAAGGAGAGTATCCAGTAATATCGTGCTTAGCCGATCGTATCGCACAACCAATTTGAGGTAAGTTAACGTCCCAAGTTCTTTGATTCGACTTGATAAGAAGCTATCATCGTCTTTAGTACGCGGTTAATGCGTTCCGCAGGATTAGCCCTAGGGTGATACTTAGCTGTATAGAGAATAGTAGTACGATAGTTAGAGCACATCTTAGTAAATTCCTTACTTCGAAATTGGACCCCGTTATCAGTAATAACATATTGTGGAGTGCCAAACATGAGAAAAATATGTTCCTCGACAATACGAGATATGACAGTAGCAGTAGCAGTTCTCAAAGGGAAAAAACATGGAAATTTTGTAAAGTAGTCAGCCACGACGAGAATAAAAGAGTAGCCTCGAGAACTTCTAGGTAAAGGTCCGACGATATCTGCACATAACACTTGCCATGGGCGCGTAGGAACTAGCGGAGAGAAGAATCCAGGAGACGCAGTCTGTTCCACTTTATGAGCGGCACAGGTCTGACATCTACGAATATATCGTGCTACATCTGCACGAAGAGCAGGCCAATAATAAACTTTAGAAATGCGATTTACCGTTTTGGTTACTCCGCCATGCCCTGAAGTGGAGGCATCATGATTTTCTCGTAAGATATTCACCCGTTGTTCTTTGGGAACTACAATTTTCCAATCGTCCCGGAGACTATCAGAAAGAAGCGGTTTTAGAACGTTTATATAGCAATTCATCCTTCACGAACCAAGAAGGAAACTTTCTAGGTGAAGATAATACACGATCTTTCAGTTTTAAATACCACGAGTCAGTGATAGGTTGAGAAATGATTGATATAGGAGAGTTATGAAATAGTTTCTAATTTAGGTACAGACCGAGACAATGCATCAGGAACCAGGTGTTCTTTGCCTTTTCTATGAAGGATAGTAAAGTCATATTGTTGTAGGCGAATTGCCCACCGAGCTAAACGACCTGAAGGATTAGGTAGTTTATTGAGCCAGATGAGAGAATGGTGGTCGGTGACTACTGAGAAGTGAGCACCTTCAATATATGGCCTAAACTTTTCGATTGCCCAAAGCACAGCCAGACATTCCTTTTCAGTTGTTGAATAATGACGTTCAATCTTAGATAATGATCGACTGATGTAACTGATCACTTGTTCCCCAGCAGAAGTATATTGGCTTAGAACAGCACCAAGACCAAAATCGGAAGCATCCGTTTGGATTGAGAAAGGGCAAGAGAAATCAGGACAGGAAAGGATCGGAGCAGAAACTAGCAGTTTTTCAATGAAGTGAATGCTTCATCGCATTCAAGAGACCAGTTAAAAAAAGCGTTTTTACGAGTCAGGGCACTCAGTGGTGCAGTTAGAGAAGAAAAATTAGGAATAAATCGTCGGTACCATCCCGCCATTCCAATTAAGCGTCGTACGTCAGTAACCGTAGAAGGTGTAGGTATAGAAAGAATTGCAGCAACTTTGTCTGGATCAACCAAAAGTCCATCTTTATTAACTACATAACCTAAGTATTTTAATTCTGGAAGACACAATTGACATTTATCTCGCCTGAGTGTCAAGCCAGCCGAATTTAAACGTTGAAAAATCAGTGAGAGAACTTCTAAGTGTTTGTCGAAAGTAGGAGTAGAAATAATAATATCGTCTAAGTACGCAAAACAAAAAGGTTCTAAATCTGCCCCCAAAACCCGATCTATAAGGCGTTGAAAGGTCGCTGGACTATTGTGCAGCCCAAAAGGCATTCTAGTAAATTGAAAAGACCCTATTAGGAACAGTGAAAGCTGTAAGAGGTTTAGAATCCTGAGAAAGAGGTATTTGCCAGTAGGCGGAGCGTATGTCCAAACTGGATAAATATCGCGCATCCCGTAAGCGATCTAAGATAGACGTAATATATGGTAGAGGATAAGCATCTTTTTGAGTAACTGCATTAAGTCGCCGAAAGTCGATACAGAAACGGTACGATTTATCTTTTTTTCTCACTAATACAATAGGACTGGACCATGGACTGTTTGATGGTTCAACCACGCCTAACGACAACATATCATCCAATTCTTTATGAACTACTGCTTGAAGAGCAGGAGAAAGAGGTAATAGCGTTGCTTAATTGGTTCAGAAGATGTTAAAATTTTATGTTCAAGAAGAGAAGTGCAACCCATAGTATCAGCAGGTGTAGGAAAAGCGGTTTCCAAAAGTTCCTGTAGAGAAGACTTTTCAAGAGGAGTAAGTTCTGAGAAGGAATTTAAATGTTCAGAGATGGAGTCTATCGAAGGAGAAGTGCCAAAAGACCATTGCCCATTTCGAAAATCTGGTACAAAGTTTATCGCTCGCCAAAAGTCAATGCCCAAAATCAGAGCTTGGGATACTTCAGGTACCACTAGTACATCCAATACGACAGATTTATCTTCTACAGTTATAGGAAGAGATAGGTGGCCCAAAATGTGACATTTACTACTATTCGCCAAAGCACAAAACGACGAAGAAAGATGAGGAAGTAAAGAAAGGTGTAGGCGTTGTAATATTTGCCAACCCGGAGCACCCACTATAGTACGTGAAGACCCGCTGTCCAATAAACCCTTAACAGTGTGACCAAAAATTGAAATGTTTAGATATGGTCGCTCGTCATTGCGAACACTCGCGAAAATAAAGTCCAATAGATAGCGCTGTTTGTCAGCTAACCCGAAAAATGGAGAATCCGAGATTAAAGAGATGGTTGAATCTTCCACTCGGTCAGGAGATTCCGAAATTAGTTTTTTTTTTGCTTTTTAGTACAGACAGGACAACTCATTTTGGTGTAGCCAAGTTTCCGCAACCATAACAATGTTTGTTTTGAGGTTCAGGACACCTCGGTGAAGTATGGCCCTGTTTGCGACAGTTCCAACAACGTACAGAAGCAGAGGAAGAAGTAGGAGTAGGAGTAGTGATTGTACTGACTAAAGGTCTAGGCATCTTTGCAGAAGTTGAAGAATCGCTATGAGAATCGACATAAGCAAGACTCGGTTCAAGAAGTCTCGTAGAACGTCTAGAAGGTGGAGGTTTAAAATTATCTATAGCATATTTATTATATTCCAGCTTTTTTCCTAAGGAAATTAATTGAGTAAGAGAAGTGATTTTACTAGAGCCAAAGAAGTTTGGTAATAAGGAGTAAGATTACGTCGTACTATTAGTAATTGTTGGTCTTCCGAAAAAGGAGTCAGAAGTCGTTGAAATAACCCTTGCATCGTAGCTACATAAATTCCTATAGTTTCAGTCGCCCCATCGTTCGCGATTTAATTTCATTCAGAAGTCGTTCCTCAAAGTCTACTGGAAGAAATTCAGACTTGAGTAAAGTCACTACGTCTGCCCAAGAAGATAGTGAGGCTTTGTGAGCCCTAAACAATAATAATGCTTTTCCTGTTAATAATTCAGGACAAGCAGAGAACAGATAGTTGTGAGTTAAACCTCTAGGAAGCCAGTTCCTCAATACGTGTAAGAAATTCTAATAGTGAAGTAGTACCTTCCCGAAAATGTTAGATTAAGTTTTGCTGCAGAAAAATATTTAGGAGAAACAGCGATAGCAGAAGAAACAGTAGGCGCAGAAGAAATAGGGTTTGGTGTCAAAACATGACCTTCAGAATCTGATGAAAGATATTCAGGTTCACTGTCAGAAGTTGATTTGCAACAGAAGGGCTAGACGAAACAACTTGTGAAAAACTCACAGAAGCAGAAGGTTTGCCTTTTCGATAACTCGATTCGACTTCAGATCTTATCATCTGGAAAGACAGCAGAAGTTGATTTTTCTCTGAGATTTCCTCAGCCGAAGTAGCTTTCATACATTCACAACGTCTTTGAGCATGAACCCAAAGAGTTCGCATACGTTTAAACGAAACAGCAGTGATATCTCCCGAAAAGGTTGAAAGAGCAGTAGTAAGTTCTTGTTCTGCTGAACGTACAGCAGCCAGATCAGTATTAAAGTCAATTTGATGCTCGACAACAGTCAAAGATTTAGTTGTCTCTAACTCTAAAGCACTACGCACAGCCTTACGTAAAAGTTCTACAGGGATATCAGAAGGTATTCCTCGAAGTTAACTCATATTGAAGTTCAGTTTTGAGTAAGCGGTTTACTTCTATTTTCCATAAGTTCGCCATGATGAATAATAAAATTCAAATATTTAATAAGAATAAACTGTCAAAAAAATGGTATTAATTATGAAATAGTGTCGGTATACTATTCACAACAATCAGATAAATTTACAAACTTAAAGTGAGAAAGTCGAAAATAATTTGTACAGAACTTCTACACAAAACCCAAATCTAAATCTAAACACAAAAGCTAGTAACTAAAGTAAATAATCAGACCTCAATAAAAATAGTTTTAAATTTCACGATGAGTATAATAGGTACATAACAAATACTTATAGCAGAAAAATTTTAATAGGACAGAAACGAGTTTTAGCAAATGTTGGCCCCACGTTGGGCGCCAGAAAAAGTATCTTTCTCTGTTACGTGCAAACTTAAACTTTGTGATAAAACTTACACCAACAGAGAAGATACCTTTAAATATAGGACTTGCCGGTAGCTCGGTCACGGTAGAGATGGATGGGTCCCACAGTGATACGCAGTAAAACAGCTGAAAGAGAAGAAGAAGGCGCCAGCTAGAAGGATTAAACAGCCAGCCCTAGATACTTAGGTAATTTGCCACTTTTCTAGCCAAGTAACGAAAATGGTCAATGATCTGAGCACTAGGAAAAAAATAAGTATAAAGTAGAAAGTCCCCAAAACAAAAGCGGTATATTAATTCCTAATTATGGCAGTATATAGTTTGCATTTGTATGTACACACATATATAAATAATTTCTTACATTCCCCACAAAAATAAAATATTTGTGCTTTTAAATGCACAATATAAAGCCACCCAAAGAAACTAATACTAGAATTTAGCAAATCAAATTCAGTGAAATTTACATTCAAAAATGGCAAAGTAACATTAGATAGAATTGGAAAGTTATGCTAAAACATAAGATTTATAGTTTTAGTAAAATACAGTAAACAGTTAATTTAAGCATTCCCCAAGTTGTAAAGGCACATATAAATAATAGATTATAGTAATAATGCAATTGCTATGAATAACTTACAGTAAACAAAATAATAGAAATGATCAGATGGTTATAAAACCTTTAACTCGAATCTGTTGAGCTGAATGCATCCAGTTACACAGTTTCTTACAAAACAGTGTTTAATTACATACATTAACAATAGCCATGCTATTTTTATACTCAAACATTTTACCCAAAGCAATTTACTGTAAAGCTCAAAATTTGTGCAATAGCACTTAAAGGGTTATCACAAATATGCACATAAATCTATACAACTTTTAGGATTGGTCACAGATTAACCAAAAGTATCCTAAAGGCACTGAATACGAGTAATTTATAACTTATCTGTACATCCCAGCCTGTCGGAAAGTTACAATTCAAATTTTCACAGGTGTGGACGTCAAATTTCTTGCTAATTAGGCAATAAGTAACACACTTCATCAGCAAAACAGTATACGAATTATATACAAATGTATATATATTTACAACATCCCAGTATATTTAGATTTTATACGAAGTATAACATGTGGCATACCAAAGGTATATTGTATAGCTTACCAAAAGTAATTGTATAGCATACGAAAAGTAATGGTATAGCATACGAAAAGTAATTGTAGAAATCCCTCTAAAATTAAATATATACAGTTAAATGAAAGCATGAATAGCAATCTTACCGATGAGGTAAAGAATCAGAAAAGTATTATTAGTAACGTTGAGAAATGGATTCAGTTAATTTCGAGTATGAGTTCCCTAAAATAAAAATCTAGCAACCGTTTAAGTAGGTTGTTACATTCTTACCAGCCAATCTAAAGTATAAACAGAACTTCGTAGTTAGAAATTTGTAAGGTTAAGTTTAACCCTTTAGCTAATTTGTTTATTGATTTAGTTAATGGATTTAATTCTTGAATCGAATCAGATCAATTTCCTGAAAGTAAAACGTGGTAGAAGAACAAAAACCAAGCGTGACAAAAGCTCACCTGTTTGAGTATTCCTACATATCCGATATAAATCGTTTGTCCCCACTAATCATAGTGAATTGGCACAAAATTTAGAAAAATGTTATAAACCGATAATAATCGATGGGCTAAGTAAAGTCCAGAAATTTACATTTTCTTTTAGGAAACACAAAATGGCTTTTCCTTCGCCAAGCACAGACCGGAAATAAATGAAATTAAAAGTCAAATATGCAAATGTCAAACGGATATATACCAGTGACACCCAACACATGAAGTTGAAATATAACATATAAGTGACCATCAAAAGGTTTATCTAATTATTCAGAAATGTTTTTAAATGTGAAGCGTAATATATTCAAGAAACTACAGGGATAAACTAAGAGAAATGTTATTATTTTTCGAGAAATAGAAAATTTAAAGAAACGAGAATTCATTAATTCTAATAGATCGCAAAATTTACTTAATAATACAGCAAAAGTAATGAATGTAACAAAATACAAGAAAATGAATTATAAAAAAAAAAAAGATTCTACAGTATTTAGATATAAGCAATTTTAAGTTAGAATAGGTCATTTTGTATAATATTTAAAAGAACTATATCAAGTTGGGTATCGATTTATGCATAATTTAACACAGATTTCATTTCTGTCATTAAAATTTAAATCTATAGCTGTATAAGAAAGATATCGCTAAGAACATTACGACAAATCCTGTTTTAAAGTACTTGGCCAAACTAATGTTAAATTATTTTTGGGGTAAGTTTGGTCAACCAGATGATTTAACCCAGAGCAGTATTGTATCTGAGCCAAAGGACATTTTCAAATTGTTTACGGATCCTTTGGTGCAGGTACAATACATTATCCCCATTAATGATAATATGGTGGTTGTAAATTGGGATAGATCTGAGGGTGAGGGTGAGGCCCTAAAACTATTAATGTGCCCATAGCCACGTACATGACAGCTCATGCACGTTTAGAGCTATGTAGTTATCTGGAGAAGCTCGACCGCCGGGTTCTGTATTATGAGACAGACAGTGTCATATTTGCGGCGAAACCCGACGACTGGAATCCAACTTGCGGAGATTTGCTTGGCCAGATGACCGACGCTGGAAACGTACGGTAAAAGAAGTTATATAGCTGAGTTTGTTAGTGCGGGACCGAAAAACTACAGTTATAATGTGTTTTCAACCAGTGATCAGACACTTAAATCAACGTGTAAAGTGAATGGTATTACCTTAAGCTATAAGATCTCTCGTGTTATAAACAACTTTGAATCGATGATATGGTGCTTAGCAAGAGTAAAGACTCTCTTTTTGTATATAACGATAGGAAAATAGCTAGAGACAGGTGTTACAACATATTAAGTAGGCATGAATATAAACAGTATAGAAAGCATATACCGACGCACTCGCATTTCGTGTTGCTCCTGAGCGACGTCCCCTCGATGAACCGTCTCTGCTGGCGTTCAAGCCTGGCTTGTATCGCCCCGGAGATTCTTCATCATATCGATGACATCCAACTTATATTCAGCCTCAAACTCTACAATTGCTGTGAAGTTCTCCATTTCTCGAAGTGTATCTTAATGCTGTAAAATATAATCGCGGGACAGCATATATACACAAAAAGTCATTATCAGCGTCATACAAAATCTGGTAATTTTCTAAAACAGTCGTTTTTAGAAACTCCTCATACTGAGATAACGACTAGAAACTGCATACCATTCTTCGGAAATTACACTACAGCTAATCAATTACACTTTAACGTAAGCGGCTGCAATTTGGAAATTTTTTTCAATCTGTAAATAATAACTAGACATTGCAATACATGCGTCGAGAATCACTCTAACGCTAATCAATTAGTCTTTAACGTGAAGGTCACTGTTTGGAAATTGATCAATCTGAAAATACCGACTAGAAAATCCATTCCACTCATGTGGAATTACCTTATCATTATCACCGTAAAGTAGCATCATATTCTTGTTATGCTTTATTAAACCTTTCAACTGCAGATGTTTTTATATCAGGTTATTTGTCACATAGAGATTGATGTTTTGTTTCTTAAAAATACCGGTGAATGCTTTCAATTAATTACAGACGTAACTGTCTTCGTTGTAAAAACTCTCACCCCAAACCCTCCTGCTAAAAAACATCGATAACCGCTATTGTTATTACTTAAAGATCGCATACACAAGTATCAACCCACCATGATTCAAAAAATTTCTCACTGTAGATTTATGCATGATGTGTACTTTTTTGTTTCTGTAACAACACTCTAATATCTCGCCTAGAAGTACGTTTCATAAATCTAAACCTCTTTTTTCGACAGATTATAGCATGGCCGGCCCCTATCGGTAAAAATTCGTGGATTAAAAGAAGGTATTCTAATAAGAAGTCGGTATACTTAATTTGATTATAACCCTTTTGACAGAGGTATTTCAGCTAAGACAGAACTTGTATGTAATATAGAGGCAAAATCTAGCTTAAAGAGGACACAAGACATTTTCGGCGTATACACCGCTATATTGAAGATGCTGTCTTGTGTACTTGAAAACGCGCTACTGGTACGGGGTTGGGTAATCTCAAGAAAGATGTATGCGGTACAACTTCAGGGATGAAGAAGAACTGAAGATCTATGCCGTATTTCAAGATGGTGTAGACAGGTCATCTAATTTTAAGAATAATCCCATATCTGTGCAATAATAATAGTAGCAAATACAGATTGTATATTATCCGCTGCATCAACTTTTTTCGATTTGTCATATATGTTTATTGATAAATTTGTTTTATGTGAAAATCCAAATTCTTCAATTATAGCTTGGTTCATTTGAGAGGCGTTAGACGGGTTACTTTGTCGAATGAAACTCAGCAGAACGCTAGGCAGAACGTGCTTCAACTGGACACACAATGGCCACGTCTCACATCTAAAAACGTGCGCCAACGCCGTTCCACGCCTGCTTTTAAAAATTTGCCGTTGGGCCGCGTAAAACTCTAATCGCTCGTTGCCATGTGAACAGCATCTAGAGATTTCATGTAATTTTAAAACGCGCATCTAATGCCACTCATTCGTACTAAGCCTTAGGCATAGTACAGATGAGAGGTGTTAGACGCGTGCTAAACGCTTGTTCTGTAATTTATAACTGTACATATAGTTGCGATTACCGTGGACCTGGCACTAGGTGGTATTCAATTGGTGTTCATCGAGGGTGGATGTTGAGGACGCTATTTACTTGTGGATTGCGTACAAAAAACTGAGATGCAGTCTTCTTTTAAGCTTATACATTATTCTACCTAGGTGTATGCATAAGTTTTTTATGGTTTAACTAAGATATGGCGCCAGCGAAAAGTACGCAGCGTATTAATTTGACACATACGTCATTTTGTTCGTCTGACATGAAACTACAGACACACATAAGTTGAGTCCGCTAAAAACTAGCGTCAGTGATCATGTCGAATTTTGTACCTGAAAAAGAACATTTGCGGTACGCATTGCTTTTCTTATTTAATCAAAAGAAAAAGGCTGTTGAAAGTCATCATTTGCTGGCAGAAACATATGGTGAACACGCTACATCGGTTAAAAGGTGGTTTCGACAATTTAAAAGTGGTGATATCAATGTGAAAGACAGTGAGCGCTCTGGTAGACTATAAAAGTGCAAAGACGAGCAGTTGCAGGAGTTATTGGATGATGACCCAACTCAAACTCAACAGCAATTGGCAAAAGCATTAAACGTGTCACAATGCAATCAGCAGACGTTTACGAGCAGTAGGGAAGATCAATAAACTCGGTAAATGGCCTCCAAACGATTTGAATGAACATCCAATGGAAAATCGCAAAGTCACTTGCGAAATGCAAGACGAAAGACATGGCAAAGTGATTTTGTTACACGACAATGTGCCGTCTCACACAGCAAAACTAGTGAAAGACACCTTGAAATCGCTTGGATGGGACATCCTTGCGCACCCGCCGTACTCTCCAGATCTGGCGCCATTCGGCTATCACCTATTCGCATCAATGGTTTTTCTGATATGGTATTCATAAATTACCTAAATGATGGGCAAAATGTATAGAAACCGATGACCAATATTTTGAATAAAAAAAAATTAATTTCCCTTGAAAATTACGTGGTTTCTTTACCAAAAAAAAAAACGGAAAAAACTTATGCATACACATGGTATATTCAACTCTCAGAAATTATGAACCATAACCATAACCTTCACGCCATTCCCTTGCGGGGTAGGTAAAACAATCCCTGACGCTTATATATTGTTCATTCACAATCTTTCTCCACGCTTTCCTACCTCTGCATACCTCCCTAGCTTCCGAAAGATTCATACATTGTCTCTGACATGTCCTTTTATTTTGAAAACTCCTTATCTTACATCTTACATATCATACATTCTACTACATTCAGTCAAGTTTTACGCGGCCTGCCAGGCCCAGCCTTGCCTCTAACTTCACTCACATATATTTGCTTCGTTAATCTGGCGTTGTTCATTCTCTTAATGTGACCAAACCATCGTAATGTACTACTTTCATATCTATCCATCATCGTTTTTTCCTCGCCACACTCCGTGATTATACACTCATTCTTTATTTTATCCCTTCTCGTTTTACCACATGCTCTTCTCAGGAAGCTCATACAATTATGAACCAACAGTTTTTAATTATTTGAGAAATGTCATTATTCGATATTCAAATAGCTTGAATGCCGGTCTCAATATACACTGTGTACATACAAGAATATAGCAGTTTTATTAATAAATTACGTTGTAGAATGAAACATGGAGCACTACATATGTAAAAACGCGCGCCAACGCCGTTCCACGCGCGTTTTTAAACATTTTGCGTTGGCTGCGCCGAACGCGGATAAATTCTAATCGTTCATTTCCATGTAAACAGCATCTACTAATTTCATGTATTTTTAAAACACGCGTCTGACGCTTCTCATCAAAATCAGTAGTCGGCGACAACGATAGGTTTACATAGATTTTTATAAATTTAGTGATTATAAAAAATTAATTAAAGAATTTAGTTACACTTGATTATAGCATTTAAGTATTAACACAATCACTTTACAGGGACGTGTTCGAGTGTATACGGCCGAATTTTAAACGTCCCAAATCTAACACGTGGACATATCCCTCGCTCCAATCGATTTCAGGTTTAAACTTTTTAGCCTTAACAAAAAAGAAAAGAAAAGAAAAAAAAGATTATTGCAATAATAATAATACTAGAGTTACTTTATATATTTTGAGATAATTGAAATCAAAGCCTGTTTCAAAATAATTTATTTCCTAAATGTTCAAAGTAATTTCTATTAACTGAAATGCATTTATTCAATTAGCTGGCAATTAAGATACGTGTCCACGATTGCATACCCTCCAGGGGCTAGAATTAAAAACTACACTGGCTCATGCTAATTGATCTGGCCAAAGTACATGTCGTAGGTTCAAATCCTACTCCAGCTAAACTTTTGTGTTTAAAAATTGATTTGATTTAATTGTTTTGATCAATATATTAATTGATTTGATTTCAAAATGACTGACAAAAACACAAATCACCTTCAAAATAAAAATGTCCGACGAAAATGACCAATAACCTTCGGCGATTGTACGAATTTAGACGCCCGCGCACGCGCCGGGTTTTGGGGCAACTGGAGGTGCTTTGAAGCTATGAGAAAGTCTTAGATCACATATACTCCGTGGAAAAAGCATTTATCTTGTGCCAGCTTGAATGACAAAGAAACAAAATATTGCTTTCATCAAGAGCGTTGGAAACATGCGCATTAAAGCACGCTTGCAGTGGCGTGTAACCCTTTTAAATCACCATTCTGAGTGAAGATTACAGCAAATTAAAGATTAATTCATAAATCGCGCATAAAATGACAAACTGTTATTATGTAACAAAGTTACTATCAAAGGAAGTGACACTTCATTTCATAACTAAGAATTTACACTAATTTATTAAGTTGCTCATAGGTTAGAACTTTTCTTATGTATTTTTTTTTAGTTGTAAAATTTCTAATATTTCAATCTTAATTATAGAAAAGGTACAACTGTTGAACGAGTTTTTAGACACAATGAAAACAAAACATTTTCAAGGAACATTAATAATATTGCAAATATGCAAAAACTTTATCTGTAAAACGGGACAGCATTCGGCAAAAGTACAATCACTTAATATTGCTTATATGCGTTTAATGTTAATAAGCAACGGATTAGGACGTTTCTTTATTATTAATAACTTGCAGAGTGAAAGTTTATTTGATCTTCATAAAATCATTACAAATTATTTATTATTTTCTTATTACATTCTATCAGTAGATCAAACCTAATTGTAAGTTACTGTTAACTGGTCTAGTTAAGTTCTTGTTCATTTAGTTTCAAACATTAAACTATTTTTCATTTTATTTATGGTATTATTGCCTACAGTTTAACTGCAGAAGAAAGTGGATCATCATGATACAAAATAAACTTTTATTAGTAAAGGTAACAAAGCCATTTGTGATTTTGCCAAGCCCATGAGGTGCAAGTGCTTGTTTAATTTACAGTGGCGAGAAAATATACCCACAAGTAATCGCAGGTTCTTCCTTGATATACCTCAAGACCAGTACAGAAACGCGTCTAGGCCTGTCGGTTCAGAAAACCGGGTTTAAAGTACGCATGTGCGGATCTCCTTTAAAGAATAACAAAATATCGTTTCTCTATTTGGCATCTTGGCTCGTTTCCTGCATATGGCAAGAAAGCTAATGCTTTATCTACGGAATATATAAGTATGATCTAAGGGCGAAGTCAACCCATTCTACTCTCGAAAATGTTTCCGACTGAACTGCATGTTGGTGAGAAGTGAATTACGTCAGTTTTCGACATATAAACACTGGTTGCCATGGCAATTAAAACATTACAATTTATTCATAAGTCTGATATTCAATTACTCGCAAACCTGAAATCTGATCAAACAAATTGGCCGTCACTCTTCTAATCTAGACTGAAAATTTTCCATTACTCGGCGGAGCAGGACAGGTTGAATTCGATCAGGGGATCCTGCCGGCCACGAAATGTCACCATGTTTGGAAATGAATCGTCCCGGGAAAAGTTCCCATAAAGCACCTAGACACGCGAGCAGTGTAACTTGAAGCCGCGTCCTGCTGAAAATAATTGATGTCCGGAGACCTAGGTAACTCTTCAGTCACACATGTTCTCATCATGTGTGTGTAGCGGTTTGTCGTAACAGTTGTGGTTTCCTTTCTCGTCTTGGAAAAAATATTGCCCAATAATACCAAATGATGAAATTGCACACCACACTGTAGGTTTCGGACTATATAATGGCTTTTGGTGTATTTCTCCTGGGTTTTCGTCATTCCAATAGCTACTATTGTGCTTGTTTACATATCCGTTTAAATGTCGATGTGCTTCATCTGATATAAACATGTGGTGAATAAAGTTCTCATCATCATGTGCACGTCGCATTATTTTTTCGCTGAAAATCCTGCGAGCAAGCATATCACCATGTTTCAACTCTTGGACGACTTGAATTTTGCAAAGGTGGAAAGGTAAGTCTTTATATAAAATTCGTCGTAACAATGTGTCGCTAATGTTTAGTGCAGAAGCATGTTTCACTGCAGAACGCAGTGGACTACGTGTTAATGCTACTTGCACTCTATCAATGTTTTCCTCCGTTCTTACAGACCTTATTGCCCCTTTATGCTTCAAATTTAATGTGGAGCCAGTTTCTTCCAACTTTCTTACCCACTGTATGATCGCATTAGCAAACGGTATATTTCCATGTCGTGGAACATTGAAATTATTACGAAACAATCGTTGTACCGAAGTTACACACTCACCATTTTTATAAAACAATTTTACGCAAAACGCACGCAGAATACCTGACCACTTCTCCATGTTTCTGTTTAAATGTCAGTAGCTGTTAAACAATTATCAAGTCATGAAACATTGACTTTTGGCAAAAAAATTGAGCCACAAAATCTTGATTTTTCGGCTTTCTGAAGAGCGAGGGAGCAGTAATAGACTACAAATCTTACCGGAGTAAGCATCGAACATCAAACAAAAAATTGAGCGAAATCAATATGTCCTGCTCCGTCGAATAAACGAAAATTTTTAATCTAAGTTAGAAGAGTGTTTGCAAAGACATGGTTCCCATAGGAGCGGAAGTATTTTTAACACATAAAATGGCATACTTTCCTCTACTCAAACCTGTAAAAAAAAGTTCTGAAAATAAACATTTTCTGAAAAAAATAATACACTGAAATCCCAGCCGCACGTCTATAAGTTGTCTGATCTTCAGACTTAAGTCGAATTTTAAAGGGTCATCTTTTGCTTGCCGTTTACCTGAATCGTCTTTATTTAGGACAATATTCTGCAGGCGGCACATTTAGAGCATCTTCGTTTAAACTAGCCCGGTTTGCTACTGATTTCTGTTTGATGCTTAAATGCAAAAAAGACACTACTTCACTAATAACATGATTTATTGCTCTCTTACATTCTGGGACGTACTTTAGTAACTACGAAATTTCCAAGTTTATTATGTAGTGGCAATGTTTTGTAGTTTATTAATTGGTTCTAAAGAATTTCTTGTTTAAATTTTTCATTTTGAGATAATTAGAAAAGTGTTACTATTATCTGCTTTAACAGAAATTAGTTATTTTTAATTTTATATTCTTAACTAATTAAATACAGTGCTAATGCGATTTTAATGCGCTTTTATTATAAAAGTGCATTGCTTTTTGCTTTTAGTAGACATTTTTCATTTAAAATAAACTTTTAAGTTGAGAAACTATAATTATTTCTAATAAACATTTCGGATTATAATATCTTTGTGTACAGTTGCCTAGTTATCGTTATCTTTGAAAGATCCAAACCCACGCGCCACATGGTGACTGGTTCAATAACCTAGTGCGATATCAAAAGTAAGTAAAATAAACGTCGTAATTTTATACCCAACGAATGTATAATTTAATATCAGGTAAACAGCTGGTCCTAAATTTACTTTAGGGAACATGTTCCCTAACTCACAGCAATACCCGCCAATAGGGTATACTACACCTAACCGCCAAAACCAACCCTAACAATATTTGCCACAAGGATACATAATTCCCAATACTCAAAACCAACTAAGTTGGTAACAAACAGGATTTATTGTACCAAACTCACCGGAATAGATACGAGAACGTCGTCCATCATACGTACCAATTCAAAGAAGAACGGGTATATAGAATTGTTATACGACATCTTCACCACTCCACCTCAACAGAAGACAGAAAAGCAGAACTAGGAAAGGTAGGCCACAAAGTCCACAACATTATGAATGCTAAACACAGAGTAACTAAAGATCCCCTTTCGCTATTCTGCATCGATCTTGAACTTCAGCAAAATAATAAAGATATCTTCAAACAAGAATTTCTGTGCAACTCGAAAATAACTATAGAGGCTCCGAAATAGAACCACAGCATAATCCAATGTACGAGATGCCAAGCTTATGGCCACTCCAAAACGTACTGTTTAAAACCATTTTACTGCGTAAAATGTGGACTACCCCACGATACAAAGACATGTAAAAGACCTAACAATACACCTGCTAAATGGGCGCTATATAGTGCTGCCCATCCTGCAAACTACAAAGGCTGCAATGTTTACAAAGGACTAGTAATAGCTAGAAACAGATCTTTTAGAGGACACCAACAAGCTCAGTCCCAACCAACCAATCCTAATGAACAAAAGTAGGGAACCCCAAATACAGAACCCATCACAGCTCCGAACCTCGAGAAACGAACATATGCACAAGTAACAAGCCAAAACAACCAAACAGAACAACAATTAAATGAATTCAAAAACATGTTTGAGCAGCTAATGAGCCACAACTGTATGATTCTAAATCTACTAACCACAGTTATTGGAAAACTAGGACCAAGAACAACTTAACCATATTAAGAATTGCGACGTGGAATGCCAACGGCCTGCCAAACCATAAGCAGGAAATTATTATGTTTTTAAATTTCAACAAGATAGATATCTTGCTTATCTCGGAATCACATTTCACCGACTTGACAACATTTAACATACCTCAATAATTTACATATAGTACTCCCCACCCAAATGAAACTGCCCATGCCGGCACTGTAATACTTATTCACAAATTTCGCATTATGAATTACCCAAATACCAAACAGACAAAATAGAAGCAACCAGCGTCAAAATAAACGGCAACCCATGGCAACTCACTGTCACTGCGGTGTACAGCCCGCCACGGCATGCAATATCCACAGATGAAACAAAGACTTTTTCAGGACTCTCGGTGCCAGATTTATAACTGGGAGAGACTGGAATGCTAAACACACGCACTGGGGGTCTAGACTAATTACAACAAAAGTCGTCACCTACTACGGGCAATGAGTGATGACAATTAGACCTTCTTAGTTCCGGGGAACTTATCCACTGGCCAAGTGATATTAGGAAACTCCCCGACCTCTTGGTCTTTTTCATAACAAAAGGAATAGTAGGAAATAACTGTCTAATTGAATGTAACTACGATCTTGCATACGACCACAACGCAGTTACAACCACCATATTTATTACCGTCATCAAAAAATCTCCCTCACCTAAACTAACCTCAAGAAACATCGATTCGACCTCCTTTCAGGGACGCCTAGAAAATATAAATCTTAAACTGTGGATCAAATCCACAACAGACCTCGACGAAGCAGCGCAATACTTCACCCAAGCAGTTCAGAAAGCACCCTGGAAATCAAGACCACTAAATGAGCATAATACAACAAATATCATGAATATACCAATATACATCCGCCAGATAATAACCGAAAAACGCCAAGCTAGACGAATTTGGCAAAGATCACGAAACGTAGAGGATCAACGTATCTACGATAGATTAAGCCGGAAATTGGACATGCAAAACAACACCTTTGAACACTACATGACCAATCTAACTGCAAACGACTACACGCTCTGGAAAGCTACAAAAAACTAAAAAGACCTCAGACCCCTGCAACCCCTATCTGTCAACTCAATGGCGAGTGCACTCGTTCCGATAAAGAAAAGGCAGTGTCTTTGCTTCACTTTGCTAGATCATACAGACCAAGAAATAGAACATTCGATCGACGCACCCTGCCAATTGTCTCCGTCTATAAAAGCCTTTTCTCCCACGGAAGTAAAGGACGTAACCAAATCTTTAAATGTACGCAAGGCCCCTGGATATGATCTTATCACGGGAGAAATACTAAAACACCTGCCTAAGAAAGCCTTTGACCTTCTAACAACTATATTTAATGGCATGATTCGGCTATCGTATTTCCTATAATCTGGAAATATTCAGAAATGATAATGATCCATAAGCCTGGAAAGCCTCCACAAGATTCGTCGTCTTACAGACCCATTAGCCTACTATCCATCGCTAACAAGGTTTTTGAAATACTCTTGCTAAAAAGACTATATGCCGAACATGATTTCTTAACAATACTTCCAAACTATCAATTTGGGCTCCGAGAACATCATTTTACAACCCACCAAATGCAGAGAATTGTCAACACAATATCCAAAAGTCTTGAAAACAAGAAATTCTGCAACGTGGTTTTTCTTGACATCTCATCAGCCTTCGACAAAGTCTGACACAGGAGCTTACTCTTTAAACTAAAAAAGTCACTATCCCACAACTACTCCTCCTCCTGAAATCATACCTATCAAACCGACACTTATCTGTTAAACACTCAGACTAGTATTCCAACTACTACCCTATTAACTCTGGAGTGCTCCAAGGGAGCGTGTTGGGATCATCCTGATTTATACTGCAGATATACCTACACAGAAATCGAAACTTTTGCTGCGACGTGGCAGTTATTGTCACCGATGAAAATCCTGCAAACGCCGCCAGAAACCTACAAAGGAACTTTAACATAATTCAAAAATGGTACACCACATGGAGAACAAAAATCAACTCTGCTACATCAGTGCAAGTTACGTTTACCATGAGACGAGAAGGCTGCTCATTTGTTACAATGAACAATGAACGAATTCCTGCAGCAACGGAAGCAAAATCCTAGGCCTCCATCTCGATCAAAGGCTCACATGTAAGAAACATCCAAGCTAAAAGAAAACAACTGCACAGAAAACTCCGACAAATGCTATATAAAATTATCCTAAAACCCATATGGACATATGGCATCCAACTCTGGGGATGTGCGAAACCGTCATCGATCAACAGCATACAAAGCACTAAGAACACTTGCCAACGCACCATGGTATGTGCGCAACCAAACACTCCACACCCACCTGAAGATCCCATTGTCACAAGTGAAATATTAAGGATAGGTATATCGTACAGCATGCAGGTAACTAACCACACAAACGAACTAATAGGTCAACTCTACACCACTGGTCCAACCATACGAAGACTAGACAAAACATGGCCCTGGGATCTACTAATATTTAATGCGGCTGCCACACGCTGAAAAAATGCATTTAATACGACGTTATCTATGTATGAAAATGTAAACTTACACCATCGTTACACATAATAAAATACTTATCTTTTTTGGGTTTTTTAATGGTGTATGTTAAATTATAAAATCTAAACGTTTCGATAACACTTACAGTTATCTTCGTTAGTAGTAATATGTAGTAAAATTGTTAGAGTTGTTGAAACAATTTGTTTAACAGCAGTTAAAGGTAAAAAAAGCACCACCACTGTCACGTTCCGCTTCGAAAAACGAAATTAAAGATGCTATCATCTCTTTTCCTTTACTACCAAACCGCTTGCGAGACATAATTATAAACGCGAAATCGAATATAACGAAATTTTTGTTGTGAAAAGAACAGATTTTTATAACGAAGGCGGTATGTAAACACGTAAAACCTTCGAGGCACGAAACGAAATAAATCAAATTATAAATTAAACGAGACAAATGGCAACGTGGATAATTTTAAAAGAATTCCGCCAAATCGCTCGAGCGAAATACACTAGAACTCACTGCGATTTCAATACGGATGTATAACTGGTACGTTGGTATAATAAAACGTCATTTTGACGGCAGAGATCACGTGGTTTTGAAAAGAGTTTACGTAGACTTTAGAAACGTGTTCTAATATGACGGCGGTGGGGAACAGTATACAGATCATTTAAAGGACAAAAAGAGGGTGTTTTGAAAGAACAGGAAGAAGAAAACAACGTTTAAGTGAACGCGAAAAAGCTCATATTGGGAGAAAAATTCATTCCGTCTACTTCAATAAAGGAATTTCTACCCTCAAAAATAGTAGCAGTACTAAAAGAAGACGATGATGGGCCGCAATTGTCTCGGTCGACACTATACAGGACACTACAGGAAGTTTCGTGCCGAAGGACGGGAAATCTTTTATTTCGATGAGACTTGGTTGAACGAAAGATATACTGTAAAAAAATCGCCATCAAGCAGTCCAAGAGGGTTAGTCAACTGGAATAAATCCACCATCGGGCAAAGGTCGACGTCTTATTATTACACATATAGGTGGCGCTAATGGATCCTTATATATATATATATATATATATATATATATATATATATATATATATAATAATATGCTTCTCGCGGGATTACCGAACATAAATTACCATCATCATATCACTGCGAACTCAACCCCATAGAGTTAGTTTGGGCTCAAATAAAAAGTGAAGTAGGTCATAACAATACGATAAATTAAGTGAAGTGCGACAGCTTTTAAGGCAAGCCATGGACAATGTCAATGCAGAAAAGTGGAAAAAGTGTGTTGATCATGTAATGAAAGAGGAACAGCGGATGTAGGATGTGATAATGGAAGAAACTGTAGAATCGGCTATAATATTCGTAGGACAAGATGAAAGCTCTTCCGAATCGGATGAGGATGATAAAGACTGATTGTTAGTTATATAATAATCATATCGCATTTATTTCCAAAACCTACGTTCATGACAATATTGAATGTAAAAAATTAATGCAAACTACATTTAAAATTACTTTATATTAATTAAAACATCAGCATTTTAAAATAGCCACATCTAAAATAAATGTTTAATACTTTTACGCCTTTCAATTGTTTGATACCTACAATTTCTAATACACTGAAATCCCAACCGCACGTCTATGAGTTGTCCGATATTCAGACTTAAGTCGAATTTTAAAGGGTCGTCTTTTGTTTGCCGTTTGGCTGAGCCGTCTTTATTTAACACAATATTTTGAAGGCGATACATTTACAGCATCTTCGCTTAAACTAGCCCGGCTTCCTATGGACTTCTGTTTGCCGCTTCTATGCAAAAAAATGACACTATTTCACTAACATGATTTATTGCTCTCTGATATTCTGGGACGTACTATAGTTGTTTTATTAGGTAAATTTTTTTGAGTACTTTAAATAAAACTTATATCAGAATTGCAAAATTTTCGTCGAAGCAAAACAGATACAAGAAAATTTAAATTAGTCCGACTTCTGAGGTATTTTATTTAAATTTAGGTAATACAAAAATAAATTATATTTTTTAATCAAATTTTTATGCACGTATTTGACACCAACAAGGGTAGTTTTAACCTACGAATAATAAAATATGAAAACTACGCAAACTATGGCTGTTAATCATTGTGTAATTGGTGTTTAATGGATACCCAGAATTAAGGTTCTCTACTAATTGAGGGAATAAATTTATTTGTTCGTTAACGTTTTATCTAAATACTAGCTTAATCAGAAGATTAA
The DNA here is from genome assembly GCA_036346205.1 of Vesta saturnalis. Lineage (NCBI taxonomy): Eukaryota > Metazoa > Arthropoda > Insecta > Coleoptera > Lampyridae > Vesta > Vesta saturnalis. Next base: position 52,482 of record JARFJB010000834.1, read on the forward strand.
ATAACAACTGAGCAACTTAAGAGACTCGTAATTAAAGGTAGCTTAAAATTAACCCTATCCTAATAATTAATATGATTTGTCATATTGGTCTGTTTTGTCTGAATTGTCACGTGGTTGTGATTTTATCAAATATTTGCGGTTAATTCCGAAATTATAACTTATTTGTTAATATCGTACACATCTAAATGTAGTATAAATTCATGCAAGTGAACTTGATAACGCATAAATTTTTGGGAAGCTTTTGGATTCTAACGCTTCCATCTTGTTCCTTTACGTATTTGAAAAGCATTTAAAATTTTTACAAATGATGAACGCATTTAGAGTACTTTTTTTTTAAAACACAATAAAGTCTTTGGTTTTTTTATCAAGTTTAGATGGAAATTTAAAACTAAAATGTAATTTACGTATTGCTATCAATAGTTAGTGAAACCCTTTTTATTAATTCGTTAGAGAATTGAGTAGTTTTTTGCATAAATAATGTTCTCGTTATTTTAAATTTTGGCTAATTTTGTTAAATGAATTTGAATTTGCATCATGTAAAAAATTGTTAAGTATAAAATTATTACGTTTTATGGTACATCTTCCGTGAATTTAAATTGTAGCCGTCAAACTGTCGTCTTTTCCGTTCGATAAGATTTTTTGGTTTTAAACAAAGAGTTTGGATTTTGTATACGTTGTTTCAAGGTTCACTATAGTAGAGTCTCGTTATCATACGCATATCATATTACAGAGGTACCTTTTGGGAACGCAATTTCGATGGATGGTGCAATTTTTTCAATTCGACTCACGAATTTAATTCGTTTTTGGCGCTATTCAAGATTTTAAGTAGTAAATTGTTGTGATTGGTTAATTAACACAGTAGGGAGATGTTATTGAAGATGGCTGCGACTGAAGAAGGTTGAAGACTTCGTATGCGCTGCCGCACATACGAAGATATGTTGGTTTGGTGGTAGTGAACTGTTTACGCCCATTTCGGGAGGCTTAGTGAACTGCATCATTGGAAGTCTTTCCGTTACCCTTAATTTGGTGGATAATTTAGTGACTTCGTTCCACCCGAAATAGTTTACCGTTATCGATATCGCGCAGCGACAGTTTCTCGTCTAGGGAATGGGATTCGGTGTCGGATAAGTGCCGGTCATTCATTCCTTCTGGAGATCCATCGCATCTTGTGTGCGAATAGTAAAATAGTTCAGGTTTTAGTGTTTTTTACTGCTTCGTGTGTACAGCTGAACCGATAACAAATAATTCGCTGTAAATAAATAAGCTTTTTGATATTTTAAAGTAATGAGTGTCATGCAGAACTTGTACATAATTAGAGTAAAATTAACGAGCAACGTAGAAGCATAAATATTAGTGTAACGTACAACCAATTGTAATAACCATCAAAACGCATTAGATCATACTTTAAGCATCAAGCGTAGTTTCAACTTCGATTATATTGCCGGGGTCACCGTAGATGTAATCCTCTGGATTTCCACCAGGTGCCCGTATAATAAAGGGGCTGATCTAAATTAAGGTAAACATTTCTATGACTTTTTAGCTCTTGCGTGTATTATTTTTTGTTGTATGTACAAACGGTTGAATACGCTGTCTTTTGAGATTAATTTCTAGTGTTTAAATTTGAATGCAAGCGTATTCATCCGTATTATAATCTAAATTTATATGAGTGTCTTTTTCATTTGTTATACTGGCGAATTTATATCGAAATTGTATGTGACGAATGCGTTAAGAGAACTTAATTTATTTGTTAAAACCATTTGATATTTTGGCATATGAATCAGATGTACAATAATAATAGTAAAGGCCGACACTGAAACTAACTATTATCATCGCTTATTAAATAAACTAGATGATTTTAATTGAATAGAATGATTTGATTAATGTAACAATTGTGTTGATATCTCGATGGTTTTTTTTATTATTCATAATACATATCTTTAGGTTAATGTACTTGTGTGTTTTTTAAATGTAAACCCATTTATTATACAACATATTCACGCACATTTTAAGTGTTTGTTTTTTGTGAGATTGGATCATTAAATTACCGTCAATATTTTTGTGTTTATTTGAAGTACAGTAATTACGTTCGAAAGACATCATTGATTATTGAATTATACCGTAACTTTTAAAGGTTGATAGTAAATGCATTATATAATTTTCTTGAATTTGAGCATATTTTATAGCGGATAGATTGATTTAGTTTCAGGTTGTTGATATAATTGCAGTTGAAGATAAGTTTGGCGAACAGCAGGCTTATTTGCATGCCAGTGATATTTTGCGAGTAGTCGCAATTTTTTTGAAGTAATTCTTATTTTTTTATTGTAGACATTATCTTGCTAAACGGGTAAGCGAGTTTGATTATTTGTTATGGCGAAGCTGTGTATTTTCCCGAATTTAGGTATTACATCCCGATATCGACATATAGTAAATTTTAGGATTCTACAAATTTTGATCGTGTTTGTTTAATTTTGTTGTGACGTATTTTTCGTTTGAAATTGAATAATTAATTACCGTTTTGATTACATATTTTTGGGCATTCAAGCCAATGACTTTAGGGCTGTTTATCGAAATGTAGTGAGTTTTGAGTTTTATTTTCGCAATTTTGCGGCATGTATATAAAGCTTAAGATATTATGAACTTTATGTAAATATTTTTGGAGTGGAATTTTCAGTGAGGAGAGCAGTTTATTTTTGAGTGAACATTATAGTTTCCTGTTACGCCATTATTAAGTTCTAGTTTCTAACGTTTTCTCGCTATAAATGTATTTAACAGGTGGCGCCCTTTTGAGCTCTACCCGATTTTGACTCGTGTGTGTGTGTGCGTGTGCGTGTGCGTGTGCATGTGCGTGTGAGCGTGCCTGTCCGTTTGCTTGTGCGCGTGCGTGTGCGAGTGCGTGTGTATGCGTGTGAGTGGGTGCGTGCGTGCGTGCGCGTGTGCACGCGTGCGCGTGCGCGTGGGTGCGTGTGTGGGTGCGCGAGTTTGTGTGTGTCTGGGTGTGTATGTGTGTGTGTGTGTGTTTTCGTGTGTGTGTGTGTGTGTTTTCGTGTGTGTGCGTGTGCGTGCGCGTGTGCGTGTTGGGTGCGCGTGAGCGCGCGTGTGCGTGTGCGCGCCCGTTGCATGCGTAAGCGCGTGGGTGCGTGGGTGCGCAAGTCTGTGTGTGTGTCTGTGTGGGTGTGTGTTCGTGTGTGTGTGTGCGTGTGCGTGAGTGTGCGTGCGCTTGCGCGTGTGCGTGTGCGTTGCGTGCATTGTAAGTCTTAACGCCAATTACGCGCTATTTTACGCACTGGGGATTCTGTAAAATTTACTGTAGCTATATGCAATAACATTCATACGAAAAAGAATTAGAATTTCATATTCCGTCTTGTTTTAATTATTACTGAAACATATTCTAGGTCGTATTATAACCTTACATCATTACTTGTACAAATTCTAGATTCAATATTTTTGTGGGCAAATTTCAGGTCTGAAACAAGTCGTTAGTTTAATTTGTGCATAATAAGTGGTAATTTTTGTCGTACTTTATTTTTTAAATACGTATGTGCCATCAATCGAAATTGTGCATCATTAAAACCAGTTGCTTACAGATTAGTTATATTACGTATCAAAGCATAAATTATTTTGTACAGAAAAAGTAGAATTTTTACAGGTAGTGATTTAGTGGAGTTGATCGGCCTATTTACACAGTTTATGTTGTTTGACTTCGGGGCCGTACCGAGTTACTAATTCTGTGTTATAAGTGTTTGGTAACTGTGGTTTGCTATTAGTGGAGTTGATCGGCCTATTTACACAGTTTATGTTGTTTGACTTCGGGGCCGTACCGAGTTACTAATTCTGTGTTATAAGTGTTTGGTAACTGTAGTTTCCTATTAGTGGAGTTGATCGGCCTATTTCCACAGTTTATGTTGTTTGACTTCGGGGCCGTACTGAGTTACTAATTCTGTATTATAAGTGTTTGGTAACTGTGGTTTGCTATTAGTGGAGTTGATCGACCTATTTCCACAGTTTATGTTGTTTGACTTCGGGGCCGTACCGAGTTACTAATTCTGTATTATAAGTGTTTGGTAACTGTGGTTTCCTATTAGTGGAGTTGATCGGCCTATTTCCACAGTTTATGTTGTTTGACTTCGGGGCCGTACCGAGTTACTAATTCTGTATTATAAGTGTTTGGTAACTGTGGTTTCCTATTAGTCGAGTTGATCGGCCTATCATAAACTGTGGAAATAGTCCGATCAACTCCACTAATAGGAAACCACAGTTACCAAACACTTATAATACAGGTAGTGATTGTATATTGAATGTAATAAAATTTCATAATTATTAATAAATATTATCCTGAATATGTTTGGAATCGTTGTAACGATTACTTGAACATAAATTCCAAGTAAATTTCTCATATAAACTGTCTAACAAAATATAAATAGATGAGAAAAACTTAATTTTTTAATTGTCACATATATGAATGCAAATTTGCAAACTACGCTGGTTTATAGTATGAAGTCAAATAAGAAGTGACACCGACAATACCAATAAAAGGAGATGGCTTTCAAGCAGAAAGAAATATTGTCAGAGTGTGTTATATTTACACAAACGATAATGCTTTAAAAAATCGTTTTTTTTTTTCGTTGGAATTATTTGCATTCGGCAATCACGTGCTTTATGTGTAAAATGAAATTCGTTTACTTTTTTTATCAACTGGGTTAGTTCAACCAAAGAACGTAATATGTATTACGTTCTTTGGTTCAACTAATGAAAATTTGCTATGTTTCTAAGTTTCTGCGCAAATAACTTAAACATTTTATTGAAGTTTAATCTTACATTATTACCTACTTCATTATTCATTTTTTAAAATCATTAAACGATTGGTCTTTTAATTCAAAAAATGCTTACTAAAGCATTTTTTACTCGATTTCTGATCTGTGTTGATAACTACGTTTTTGCACGCATGCTGGGGAGGATACGATATCTTTTAATTCAATTTGTTTTTTGATATTTGCACAATAAATGTAAATATGAAAATATCCACACTATCTTTATACGGCTTGATCCAAATTAAAAATAAGATATTAATTAATTATGTTGTAAAATATTAATTTTGGTGGTTTAATCCGGTTTAATGTCTGTTATTTAGCATTGAATTACGAGTCGTTGTAAATAAATGTTATGGTTGAGTGCTACTGCCAGTGATCGGCATGAAGAAATCATGAACACTTTGAAACAAGAAATCGAAAATATAGTTGCACTAGCCGACCCGCAGACCTCGTCCTGCAATTGAGATTTGTTGACTTACCGATGAAATGGGCTTTGTGCAATAATTTATATCGCTTAAATAACATATCCCGAATATGAATTTATATTAGAGATGTTTCAAATGCAGTATTCGCCAAAATAAACAATTACGAAAACAATAACTTTGTTAATTTTGTAATTTACATATTCAAAATGTGCACCATTACGGCGTAACCAAGCTTCATAGCGATTTTGAAGATCATTGAACATATTCATAAATAGTGGTTGACACAGTTGTTGGAAAATAAATTATTGTTTGCAATAGTTCTGCAATATCTATTGGTGCTTCATCAGAGCATAATACTGACTCTTTCATATCCCAAATGTATGCATCAGGAGGCGTAAGGTCATGTTAACGTGAAGGGTAATTGAAGTAAGTTCCACGAGAAAGTGTTCTGTCTTCAATATGCTCGCGGAGAGATTTTAATGAGCGTCTAGCTGTATGGCTCGTGGCGCCATCCTATTGAAACCACTGCCTGTTCAACTGTAAATTTCGTGTGTGGCAAAAATTTCTTAAATCTCTCACAAAAGGTGCCTGTAACGCTCTTGATGAATAGTAACTGTGTGTTGATTCCCACCATCAACAAAATAAGGACCTATTATACCGTGCTCCGATATAGCACACCAAATCGTAACTCGAGCACTGTGAAGTGGTCTTTCTGCAATGAAGCCGGGCATTCCAATCCAAGAAATCGAGTTGTTTGTCTAGTGATATAGCCATTTAAATAAACATGCCTTTCGAATGAAAACCATACATTTTCAAGAAATCGGTATCTTCATATACTAGGTTCAACACGCGCCAACAATAAACTTTTCTAGAATGTTTGTCCACAGCGTTTAGTCGTTGTCCAGTTTCAATACGATATAGGTAACCACCATAACCACCAATGCCTTTGAACATTCTACGTGTATGTGCTTCACTGATGTTTAATCTATACTCGTCGAAGAATTCTTTGTGGAAACTGCAAAACCTGGTCAAGAACACGTTATCGTGGGTACAAACGTCCAGAAGAACACTTGCGCTGACTCAACACACTACCAGTGCGACGAAATTTATCAACAATTGCTAACATTACGATTTTACTGTGTGCAGCTTTATTAAATTACACCCTATATTTTTCAAAAACTTGTTTCAAACTTGGGCCATTACCCCGCCCACTTCCGTACGAACGGAAATAATGTTCTAGTACGAATACCTTTTGCTCAGTTGTCAGAACTATTTTCAGAATGATTTAACACGTGCGTAATATTACTATGACAGTTAATAACAAACAAGTCAAACATGACAAACAGACATCGCCCATGTTTTGGTACCGATTATTTTGGCGAATACCGTGTACACACACACACACACACACACACACACACAATATATATATATATATATATATATATATATATAGTTAGTCAAACCTCCGTCGTTTATTTGTATTTTATTTATACTAAGAGATACCAAAAAATTTTATAAAGATAAAAGTTGAAGACTAGTCAGGAGCATATTTTAAAAATATCCTCGAATGTACAGGGTCATCCATATTGAATGGGTGAACCAAACTTACTTTTTTTTCTAATGGAATACCCTGTATATTATTTTGAAGTTGAACATGGCTTAACTTGACCATTACTCCAATATGCGGTTTTACTATGTTATACGGGGTATTTTAGGAGTTAGGGCCAATTTTAAGTAAAAATCGTACCGTATTCGAGAACTTATAGCCTCCAAACTTAACAAAAGAAAAATTATTTTTCATTTGTATGCGTTTTCAAATATGGTCTAGTTTTTACCCAAAATAGTGTTTTTTGGAAAAGTCTATTTTTTACACATTATGGTCCATAACTCGACGATAGAGTTAAGTAAACTGGTGCTTTAGGGTAAACTTTTCCAATAAAATGTACCTATTTATCATTATCAGAAATAAAAAAGATTTAAAATAATATAATTATTAGTTCCTCTCAGAAGCCAACGTCAACAAAGAGAAATTTTCAGTTATGAAAAAGATAAGTTTGTAGCGCCCCCCGGGCATCCTATCTTGAAAAGCGTAATTTGAACTTATTTGCCATAATGCAAATTCAAGAACAAAACAATCGCTAAGTGATTCATCTTGACGATAATGTTACTCTTACTCAAATTAATTGTCTGCCTTACTTTAATAAATAAGTAATTACACAAGTACATTAATAAATCAAATAACACAAAAAAAACAAAGAAAGGGTTCAATATATAACAGAACACCATTAAACCAGGTTAAAGTGCGTACAAAATTATAACATTAAGAGGAAACGAATAAAAAGCAGTTTAGTTACACAGAAAAAAAACACATGCACAATTGGTTTATAAATAATCAAAATAAAAATCATAATAAAAATCGTAATACCAAACATGCGGCCCTTTAACGCCAATCATGCTGGTCGTTAAGTAAATAAGCACATAAAACAATAAAGCAAATTACGGTACATATAAAATATATCAACCGTAAAATTGCACAAGTGATAATAAGGTAACGGCCAGGACAAAACAAATCAGACAAGGAATTTACCCGTATCCAATTCTTTAGTGACCACCAAAGCACAAAATACATAAATCAAATTACATTAAAGCACATACGAAGAGCAATCAGCTTGCAGGCAAATAATTCTGCTTAAACAAAGACAAAAAAACTCATTAAAACAAAGCCTTACAAGGGTAAGTTATAAATAGATCACTAACTTCCTGACCGATATATAAGTTTGAGTGCGTTAGAAAAATACCGTGCTCCCTTCTCAGGTTACATATTCATCCATACAACAATAAAAATAAAATTCGAGGTGTTGAATGGTTATCTGATCTCGGGAGTGTGTACACGCTTGGTAATTACCTTTTACAATTAGTAACCAAAGCGGCATCAGGTACCCGTTCATCAGCCCACCTCTACACAAATATAAATATAAACAACAACCAACAATACTAATTCGCACAAATACCAGAGTGAGAGGGCCCTGTACTGTCCTTTATTTTAGTATATTTTAGCTTAATGAGTCGGCGTACGAATAAGATACCTTTGCATGGCAATGTTTGATTCTTTTAGTACGTCACATAGGCTGATAATATGATTGACTGCGAGCTTTCATTTATATAAAAATACATACTTACACTAGAATAAATATTCCCTTAATTGATAACAGACACAAATCGTTAACCTACGCGGTTTAACTTCAAAAAGGGAGACTGTTATTTATAGATTAATATTTGAAAAACACATTACAACTAACACTCGAAAGAAAAGACAAATTAGCGTTGGCTAATTCAAAAGAAAAGGTACACGACGAAATATTTTAAAGACAAACTGTTGGAACAGTTTCATATTAATTATTGCACATCTTAATTTTAAAAATATGTATTCGTCCGTAACATCCCTACATTTAGCTTTCCAAGTAACAAACAAAGATATCTTTTGATAGCGGTCGCGACACAATTACTTATTAGGCTAGTGACATTTTTCCATTATGAATCGGTTTATAAAAAATTCCAATGATTCGTTACGCCCATAATGCATTTTTAAGGGTGCACCTGCTACTCACCCCCAACATGTGTTTTACTACCCTAGACAGATATCAGTTACAAACAATCCCACATTTCTTACATAGAATATGTAAATGAAATCTTTTGAAAACAGCAAATCCACTAATTATCCTTTCTATCGTGGTAACAACGGCGATTTGACAAACGTTTATTACAATAATAAAATTTTCGTGGTCCGCTACCTACAAGTTTGCCCTACCGTGTAACTCTGCAAGGTACATTACTTACGAAACTTGCTGTAGATTGAGAGCTCTTTCTTTATTAGGTCGTAAGGGAGGTAGAGATATATCCATAGCTATACTCAGTAAGTTAGGCGCCACTCAATTTTTATAGGTTAAATAAATAAAATATAAGAAAAATTGAGAAAGATAGTAAACTAATTCTCAATTGACACATAAACTATACATAATATATAACTTATGTTTACGTAGTTGTGATTTGTTTTCTTTTCATTACAACAGTATTAAAACCTCCAAAACAATATTAGACTAGCTTTACTTTAATGTTTGTAAATCAATTCATCTAACTTGTACACTTAATAAAAACGTAATTTGCACTAAAAAGGATAGGTACTCACTTGCTTTACACTCAAAATAAATTTAATACATTATATTGAACTTAATTGCGGTTGTGAACTTCATTTCGTGACAATACGATAAACACCGGATAAGATAAGCCAATCTTAATAAGGTAAAGGTAAACGTAATGTATGCTAGAACAGGGAAACCAGTACAGATGTGGCTACTAAAGCAGACATACTAACAGCATGCGTAACTAAAAGCCGGCGTAACATTGCCTCTATCCACAGTTAAATGACAAAAACAAAAAATAAATATAAATTGCACTATTCAAGGTATTATATGCACGCCATTTTGCCTCGTGACGTAATTCGACCACGTTTTCTTCGTATGAAATTAAACCATATATCATCAATTACAAACGATACGAAATTTCTTAACTCAATTAATAGCAATTGCATACCTTATCCAGGGAAGTCGAGATACATGCAAGCCGCAAGATGGAACGGAGAAGACCTAACATGGCGTTGCGCATAAAACAAAATTGATGTGACTAAATACCCATTATAGACGATAAAAATGTATACACAGGTATTCGTAATAATATACACTAAGGAAAAAATATCCATATATCCACCAAAATTTAAGTATTGAAAGAAAAAAGATGCATAATCTACCCAAGTAATGTAAATATGTTTACAAGTAACACAAATTCAAAACTGGCATTAATCCAAAAATTGAAACGTTACACAATATTATATGGCATTTAAAAATTATTCTTGACTATACAAAAGTGTTCCAAAAAAGCAGGGCAAGACAAAGTTTTTGGAACACTCATTTCTCATTTACAGGTATAAATTTATTATTATGTACAATCTTGTATTTTGTCAGGAAAACCTTTATATCTAGACCAAGGAAAGAACGAGCTTAAGCCTATGAGCTGAAGATGAAATATTCGAGATAAATGTTACAGGGCGTTCAAAATGTATATTCAAATTTGCGAAACATGAAATTCAAAAATAATACTTTTCTCAAATATGTTTTTACGCTATGATAAAGAAAATACAAAACCACACAATTTTTATAAGTATGTCCTACTTCCCACATGACAAATATTTGACTTGTCAAACTGTTATTGTATTTTGGTAGCCCTTTAAGATTGTGAAAGTTTTTGTGCTAAATAGTAAATAATGGATTACTCTAAAACTCTAAAAGCCATTTAATTGATCTGGTTTAGGAGGGACACCTTTTCTATTAATTAATATATATATATATATATATATATATATATATATATATATACACTTGGATCACCAATGGGATCACCACTATCACCTGTGATATCCAACCTGTTCATGCAGGAATTGGAAATAGAGATTCTAAGCACCGCCAGCCTCAAACCGAAACTATAGTTAAGATACGATGTTCTGACACCTTCGTTATATGGCCGCACGGAAGAAAACAGCTCGATAAGTTCTTAGAACACATAAACAGCGCCCACAATGAGATCAAATTCACCATGGAAGTGGAGGAGGACAAGCAGCTACCATTCCTGGACGTACTGATCTACAAGAAGAAGAATGGGTACCTCGGCCACACAGTGTACAGAAAATCGACGCACACCAATAGATATCTCAACGCCCACTCACACCATCATGCTTCGCAGTTGTAGTCGGTTGTAAAGACACAGGTGACGAGATCAATAAGACTCACGGATTCCACTCACAAGAAAGAAGAGATAGCAACTCTCACAACAGCTCTACTACAAAATGGATTCACAATGAGGAACACCCGGAACGCGTCAAAACCAAGAAATACGAAACCCACAGAAGAGGAGGAACCACCAACAGCCAAGGCCACACTTCCTTATGTAAAGAGAACGATAGATAAGATTGCAAAAATCCTCAGCAAACACAACATAAAGACAACGTTCAACACGGACAGACAAATATCATCAGTGCTCCCAACACCTAAAACCAAAATCGACTTGGAGGAACAAGGAGTCTACAGTATCCCCTGCGGGACATGTGACAAGGTGTACATAGGACAAACAAACAGACGGATCAACGTTCTACGAGAGGAACACAAGAATGGTGTCGAGAAGAATATAGCTACATCATCGTTAGCCCAACACGCCAGTAGAACATCACACAACATCGCTTTTGAAAACACAAAGATGATAGCCAGCATTACTGATGCGGCAAAAAGAACTATTCGAGAGGCGATCGAGATTGAGAAACGGGAACAGAACCTTAACACACGAGAGGATTCCCAAAGACTACCTAATACGTGGAACATAAAACTAGCAGAACATCGTCACACAAGGAAACGATCACCCGAACCAGAACCATCCATACCAACATCATGCACAGCAGCACCATCCAACACCGAGAAAGAGAAAGAAGAGAAAGTGAAAGCAGGAAAATAGTGAAAGCAGTGAAAGTACACAACACCAAATATAAACAGGAGACAGGGCAGCAGAACCTCAGTTCGATTCGAGTAACACGGAGCCGAACAAATCAGTTGGAGAAGGAGAAAACTTGAAAATGGTAAACGTCGTTTTTGTACTGGCAAGAGTCAGAAACATCACCAGCAGACGCGAGACAACGCCAGGATAAACAACAGTGTTTCACACACACATACACACACACACACACACACATATATATATATATATATAGATATATTTAAATAAAACAATTTTTCTTTAAAACTTGTGTAAATAAACGTAAAAATTATTTCAACGTTTCGGGAACGTCCTTTGTTCCCTTTGTCAAGAATTTATTTGACAATTACAGAAATTGAAATAAGGTAACTATTTTAACAAGTACAAAATATGAAACAAGGTAACTAATTTAATTTTAATCTGGACGAGTGTGTTTGACTTCGGGTAGTTGGTCTAGTATGTGAAGTAGAAGGTGCAGAAGTGGGGACGCCAGGAATAGTTGCAGCATAAGTGTTTGAAATTTCTGGAAGATTTGGAGTTGGTTGAAATGTAGAATCAACTTGTTTAATGATATTCTTCCAAATTTGTGGCATTCTAGAAGTGTCATCTCGTTTATTGAGGGCGTTTGGTCTTCTTTCAATTTCAACTGCTTCTCTATAATTCTTGCTTGTAAGGTATATAGAGGTGCAATTAAACGGATATTGTTGGTATTAATTTGGTGTCCTGTATCTAAATGATGTGTAGCTAAAGACGATGAAGGATTGTGCTGCTTAATTGTTAGTTGGTGTTCATCGGCTCTCGCATATAATATTCTGTTAGTTTGTCCTATATAAGTTCTTTGACAGTTGTTGCACGATATCTCACACACTCCTTGGCTTTCATTAAGAATTTTGTCTTTCGGGTTTCTTAAAAGTTGGGACAAAGTTGAATGTGGTTTGAATACCGGTCTGAAGTCGTTTTTGGGAAATTTCTGTGCTATTCTGTCTGTAATTCCCTTTATATAAGGTAGAATAACAGGAATCTTTCGTTCATTATTTGACAAGTTATTATTTCTTGGTCTTCTTATTTCGTTGGTAATTTTCAATATTTTATTAATAGTCTTCATCTCTTCTGTTCTAGAATTTTGGTCAGGTAAGTGGTAAGAGCGATATATCAAGGATTTCATAACGCTACGTAATTGACCAGGATGGTGATGCGAGAGAGAGTTCATGTATCTATTCGTATGTGTTGGTTTTCGATAAACTTTGTGTGTAAATTTACCATTAGGAAGTCTTGTTATTAGGGTGTCCAAAAAAGGGAGTGAATTATTTTCTTCAACTTCCATAGTAAATTTGATGTTGTCGTGAATGTTGTTAATATGTCCTAGAAAATGATTCAAGTTTCTTTTTCCATGGGGCCAAACTACAAATGTGTCGTCAACATAACGAAACCAACATTTAGGTTTTAAATCTGCAGAATTTAAAGCAATGGTTTCAAAATGTTCCATATATACATTCGCAAAAGCTGGAGAGAGTGGCGAGCCCATAGGTGTTCCTTGAATTTGCTTGTAGAATTGTCCTTTGTATGTAAAATAGGTTGAGTGCATGCAGTGGTTTATCAATTTGAGTATGTCTTGGTCTATTGAGTGTTTTCTTCTAGAATTTTCATCGTGTCTTCAATAGGTATTTTGGTGAAAAGTGACGTTATGTCGAAGCTAACTAAAATGTCATTTGGAGCCAAGGGTACAATTTTGAGTTTGTGTAGAAAATCATAAGAGTTTTTGATGTAGGATACAGCATTTTCACAAATCGGTTGAATAACTTTGGCTAGATAACGAGCAAGGTCATGAGTCGGAGAATTGAATGCACTGACGATAGGGCGTAATGGCCAGTTTTCCTTATGTATTTTTGGGAGTCCGTATATTTTGGGGATTCTTGAACTCTTCTCTCTTGGAATTAGTTTCTGTTTTGTTTCTTTGTCTAATTTTGTAGAATTAATGATAGATTTTGTTGTTTTTCTATGTAAGTGGTAGGATTGCACTGATTTTTCTTATATTCTGAAGAAGTTAGCAGTTCAGACATCTTATGGTGATAGTCTTGAGAGTTGACAATGACAGTAGCGTTTCCTTTGTCAGCAGGCAGTATTAATATTTGGTCGTCATTTTGATTTGGTTTAACATTTGGAGGTCTTGTTTGGTGATATTTTGTTTGGGAAGTTTGCAGTTCTGAAGAATGTGCGCTACGTTAAGTCTAATTTCGTCAGCTACCGTAGATTCTGTATCTTTTAAGGCGTATTCTACGTTGGTGATGATGTTTTCTAGGAATCCGTTTAGGAGTGATGGCAAAATTAAACCCTTTACCTAAAACATTTAGAATATTATTATTAAGTTTTTGTCACTTAAATTGTGTACTGTCCTTAACGGTTCTACATTATTTGCCTGCGATGTATGAGACAGACGTTCAAATTTTGTTTCTGTCGGTTAGTTTTTATCATCAAGGACGATTCTACAGTAATTTCAATGAGACGATCCACCGTATCGAATATGAAAGGGTGAATTTTGATAGCATGTAAAGTTTGGAATGTGTCATAAAGGGTACGGTTGAGATAGTCAAGTTTAGCCCTTTCATTGGCAATCGCTTTTCTTAAAAGGGCAAGGCTTGTTTTGAATAAAATCTTATAAGAACCATTAATGTCTGGTCTTGGTTTCAATTTAAATCCTTGGGTATTATTTTATTGTCACGACAACGCTTTAAAAAGTTAAATTAGTAAGTGTTTCACATTTTTGATACGTAGCTTTCTGTAAATCTTGATGGTATTCAAAGTTTCTTCTCCGTATAGGAATATTATGTTTCTATTTAGATTTCCACAAGTATTCATGTTTAAATAAGACAATTTTTCTTTAAAACTTGTGTAAATAAACGTAAAATTATTTCAACGTTTCGGGAACGTCCTTTGTTCCCTTTGTCAAGAATTTATTTGACAATTACAGAAATTGAAATAAGGTAACTATTTTAACAAGTACAAAATATGAAACAAGGTAACTAATTTAATTTTAATCTGGACGAGTGTGTTTGACTTCGGGTAGTTGGTCTAGTATGTGAAGTAGAAGGTGCAGAAGTGGGGACGCCAGGAATAGTTGCAGCATAAGTGTTTGAAATTTCTGGAAGATTTGGAGTTGGTTGAAATGTAGAATCAACTTGTTTAATGATATTCTTCCAAATTTGTGGCATTCTAGAAGTGTCATCTCGTTTATTGAGGGCGTTTGGTCTTCTTTCAATTTCAACTGCTTCCTTATAATTCTTGCTTGTAAGGTATATAGAGGTGCAATTAAACGGATATTGTTGGTATTAATTTGGTGTCCTGTATCTAAATGATGTGTAGCGCACATTCTTCAGAACTGCAAACTTCCCAAACAAAATATCACCAAACAAGACCTCCAAATGTTAAACCAAATCAAAATGACGACCAAATATTAATACTGCCTGCTGACAAAGGAAACGCTACTGTCATTGTCAACTCTCAAGACTATCACCACAAGATGTCTGAACTGCTAACTTCTTCAGAATATAAGAAAAATCAGTGCAATCCTACCACTTACATAGAAAAACAACAAAATCTATCATTAATTCTACAAAATTAGACAAAGAAACAAAACAGAAACTAATTCCAAGAGAGAAGAGTTCAAGAATCCCCAAAATATACGGACTCCCAAAAATACATAAGGAAAACTGGCCATTACGCCCTATCGTCAGTGCATTCAATTCTCCGACTCATGACCTTGCGCGTTATCTAGCCAAAGTTATTCAACCTATTTGTGAAAATGCTGTATCCTACATCAAAACTCTTATGATTTTCTACACAAACTCAAAATTGTACCCTTGGCTCCAAATGACATTTTAGTTAGCTTCGACATAACGTCACTTTTCACCAAAATACCTATTGAAGACACGATGAAAATTCTAGAAGAAAACACTCAATAGACCAAGACATACTCAAATTGATAAACCACTGCATGCACTCAACCTATTTTACATACAAAGGACAATTCTACAAGCAAATTCAAGGAACACCTATGGGCTCGCCACTCTCTCCAGCTTTTGCGAATGTATATATGGAACATTTTGAAACCATTGCTTTAAATTCTGCAGATTTAAAACCTAAATGTTGGTTTCGTTATGTTGACGACACATTTGTAGTTTGGCCCCATGGAAAAGGAAACTTGAACCATTTTCTAGGACATATTAACAACATTCACGACAACATTAAATTTACTATGGAAGTTGAAGATAATAATTCACTCCCTTTTTTGGACACCCTAATAACAAGACTTCCTAATGGTAAATTTACACACAAAGTTTATCGAAAACCAACACATACGAATAGATACTTGAACTCTCTCTCGCATCACCATCCTGGTCAATTACGTAGCGTTATGAAATCCTTGATATACCGCTCTTACCACTTATCTGACCAAAATTATAGAACGGAAGAGATGAAGACTATTAATAAAATACTAGTTCAAAATGGATACAAAGATCAAGAAATAATGAAAATTACCAACGAAATAAGAAGACCAAGAAATAATAACTTGTTAAATAATGAACGAAAGATTCCTGTTATTCTACCTTATATAAAGGGAATTACAGACAGAATAGCAAAGAAATTTCCCAAAACGACTTCAGACCGGTATTCAAACCACATTCAACTTTGTCCCAACTTTTAAGAAACCCCAAAGACAAAATTCCTAATGAAAGCCAAGGAGTGTATGAGATACCGTGCAACAACTGTCGAAGAACTTATATAGGACAAACTAACAGAATATTATATGCGAGAGCCGATGAACACCAACTAGCAATTAAACAGCACAATCCTTCATCGTCTTTAGCTACACATCATTTAGATACAGGACACCAAATTAATACCAACAATATCCGTTTAATTGCACCTCTATATACCTTACAAGCAAGAATTATAAGGAAGCAGTTGAAATTGAAAGAAGACCAAACGCCCTCAATAAACGAGATGACACTTCTAGAATGCCACAAATTTGGAAGAATATCATTAAACAAGTTGATTCTACATTTCAACCAACTCCAAATCTTCCAGAAATTTCAAACACTTATGCTGCAACTATTCCTGGAGTCCCCACTTCTGCACCTTCTACTTCACATACTAGACCAACTACCCG
Source organism: Vesta saturnalis (assembly GCA_036346205.1). Lineage (NCBI taxonomy): Eukaryota > Metazoa > Arthropoda > Insecta > Coleoptera > Lampyridae > Vesta > Vesta saturnalis. The sequence goes on from JARFJB010000834.1 coordinate 69,458, forward strand.
AAGTCAAACACACTCGTCCAGATTAAAATTAAATTAGTTACCTTGTTTCATACTTTGTACTTGTTAAAAATAGTTACCTTATTTCAATTTCTGTAATTGTCAAATAAATTCTTGACAAAGGGAACAAAGGACGTTCCCGAAACGTTGAAATAATTTTACGTTTATTTACACAAGTTTTAAAGAAAAATTGTCTTATTTAAACATGAATACTTGTGGAAATCTAAATAGAAACATAATATTCCTATACGGAGAAGAAACTTTGAATACCATCAAGATTTACAGAAAGCTACGTATCAAAAATGTGAAACACTTACTAATTTAACTTTTTAAAGCGTTGTCGTGACAATAAAATAATACCCAAGGATTTAAATTGAAACCAAGACCAGACATTAATGGTTCTTATAAGATTTTATTCAAAACAAGCCTTGCCCTTTTAAGAAAAGCGATTGCCAATGAAAGGCTAAACTTGACTATCTCAACCGTACCCTTTATGACACATTCCAAACTTTACATGCTATCAAAATTCACCCTTTCATATTCGATACGGTGTTTTAAAGAAAAATTGTCTTATTTAAACATGAATACTTGGAAATCTAAATAGAAACATATATATATATATATATATATATATATATATATATATATATATATGCATGCTAGTGTTTAGTATTTAATGCAACTTTTGCCTCTTTTCTCTTATTACTAAATCGACTTATTAGCTTATTTTACAACTTTTGGTCAAGTTCCACTAAGATCGGCCATCGTGTCTGGATGCGTGTGTCTGTGTAGTCTATATAACTTCATATTTCAAAGATATAACAACACTAAATATAGACTAATAATTCGACATATCGAATAATTATGTTCCATCAATTTTAATACTATGCGTAATTTAGCAGCAAAAATTTCTTAATGTAGAATTTAAGTGTTAGTTCAAATTTTTTCATTATCTGAATAACTATTAATTTTGATTTTCGATAGAATGGAAGTGATAGTTATTGGTCGATAGTTTGAGGATCGGTTTTGTCGCCCTTTTAGAATAGGTTGGACTTTTGCCAACTTCCGCGATGAAGCAAATTCCCAGGATGACATGGAGATCGAAAGATTTTGTACAATACAGGTACTAGCTCAAGTAGTATGTTTTAAGGACGATAACTGGAATACGGCAGGTCAGTCGCATTGTTTGAGTCAAGTTTATTGATAATTGATTCTAGAGTTGTAACGAAAGTGGATTGGTTTCATGGCGTATGGGGTAGATTTCGGCGACGGTATGATTTTACCAGAATAATTGACGCATGAATTTGATGCAAAGTTATTGACAAAGAGGTTGGCTTTTTCAGCAGGATCAACTACTACTGCTCCGTCGTGAGATGTCATGGGAGGAAAGGAAGATGTACTAAAGGTTTTACTGATGGCTAATGATCAAAATTTACGACCACCCAAAGGACATGAGACTAATTTTTGCATTACGTTCTTCAAACAGCTTATTGGCCTTGTGATGATGCTTTTGCAACTATCCCTTTCGGAACATAGTCGGCGTGATGTTCGGTAAATTTATTTGATTTCCATTTGGTATAGAGTTTATGCTTTTGCGATAATGCATCAGTGCAAGTCCTATTAAACCAGGGTTTGAACGGACATGTCCTCTAAGATTATGTTTTATGAGTGTCTAAAGCAATACTTCCAGTTAGCTGATTTAAAACACCACATAGTTCTATATGTTTTCGGGCAGCAGTGGTATTGGGTACAGCGGAAGTTATTTCGATTAGGCAATGGTCTGATTGACCAAGTGAAAGGACTCTTGTTTTATAGATAAGTGAGATAGTTGTAAGGAATAAGTCCAGGAGTGTGGAGTATGGTTAGAGTTGTCAGATTCTGGTTGGTTCGGAAATGATTTGTGTGAGATCACAGGATACAGCAAATACTTCTGCACTATGACCTGCGGAATTAGTGGTAGATAAAATTGAATCAATTGGATTTGTGGGCAAATCTCCCAAAATTGAAATATCGTAAGGTGGAAACTGTGATAAGAGTAGTCTATTTTCAGACTAACGTAATCGAAAAGATCTTTCGAAATATTTCTAAAAATTCGAAATTTTGGTATTGATAGAAAATCAAATTTCTGATCCAAAAGCATTCTTGTAATTTTCTTGTAAAGTTAATCGTTTTCGATTTTTGATGCAATTGATACAATTTACAGCGGTTTTTATATTTGTGTCCATGCGATTTATGAGTTTCAACAATCATCTGGTATAGGTTTAAAGGAACCGTATTTTTCGTAGAAATTCAATGCTGTAGCAATCCTGGATATTATTTACGTGCCTTCTTATTTATTTAAAGTTGCTTTTTTTTGTTAAATCTAGCAAGTGGTAATTAACTATTTATGGTTTAACAGTAATTTCTAAGTCTTAAATAAATAAATGTACAGCAAAATGCAACAAAAATACTTTTATTGAAATCAGGTATTTTATTGTTTTTTATGGGTACTTGACAAAATCATGGGTCCAATCTACACCCCAGTACCACACTACATAATATCAAACCAAAAAGAAATTAATTTTTCTTTTCTTAATTTAAAGAATGACTGCATGCAAAAACCTGATTAGAATTATTTTAAATATGTACAGGGTGAGTCAACGATAGAGTAAAGTAAACGTGCTTTATGGGTAAACTTTGCCAATAAAATATATTTATCATATTATATGGCTAGTAAGTGTGTGCATTTTAAAATTATTCTTGACTATACAGTGTTCTAAAGAATCAGGGTAACACCAAGTTAGTATTTTGTTAATGGTAAACTCTGTATATAATTCGATTTTTGGATTTTACTTTAAATAAACTTTATGCAGGTTTCATGCACGTAAAATTTGCGGCTTTTGAAATAATTCGAATTCTATCCAAAAATCAATTTACAGTATAACTTTATTATTGTGTACCATCTTGTGTTTTGGGAATAAAACTTTTATTTTTGGACCAAGGAAAGACCAAGCTTGAACCTGTGTTCTAAAGAAGAAACATTAGAGATAAATATATATATATATATATATATATATATATATCTAGTGTTTAGTATTTAATGCAACTTTTGCCTCTTTTTCCAAATTTTATGGCTACTACGAATAAGCTCAAGAAAAATCATTGAAATATTGAACATAGAAAAATCAAAATAACTCAAAAACTTTGATAGGACATATCTGTGAAAAACTGTGGTTTTAATTATCTTTAGTACAGCGTAAAAATATACAGGGTGTTCTATTTGAGAAAAGTGATATGCTTGAAGTTCAAGTTGCAGGTTTGAACATATATTTATAGAAAGAAGGGAAAGTGAAAGCAGGAAAATAGCGAAATCAGGAAAGCAGTGAAAGTACACAACACCAAATATAAACAGGAGACAGGACAGCAGGACCTCAGTTCGATTCGAGTAATACGGAGCCGAACAAATCAGTTGGAGAAGGAGAAAACTTGAAAATGGCAAATGAGACTTTGCCGAAACGTCGTTTTTGTACTGGCAAGAGTCAGAAATCACATAATGGTAAACTCTGTATATAATTCGATTTTGGATTTTCTTTTAAATAAACTTTATGAGTTTCATGCACGTAAAATTTGCGGCTTTTGAAATAATTCGAATTCTATCAAAATCAATTTACACGTATAACTTTATTATGTGTACCATCTTGTGTTTTGGAATAAAACTTTTATTTTTGGACCAAGGAAAGACCAAGCTTGAACCTGTGTTCTAAAGAAGAAACATTAGAGATAAATGCTAGAGGGTGATCACAATATATGTTCAAACTTGAACTTCAAGAATATCACTTTTCTCAAACAGAACACCCTGTATATTTTACGCTGTATTAAAGATAATTAAAACCACAGTTTTCAAGATATGTCCTATCAAAGTTTTTGAGTTATTTTGATTTTTCTATATTCAATATTTCAATGATTTTTCTTGAGCTTATTCGTAATAGCCATGAAATTTGGAAAAGAGGCAAAAGTTGCATTAAATACTAAACACTAGCATATATATATATATATATATATATATATATATATATATATATATATTTATCTCTAATGTTTCTTCTTTAGAACACAGGTTCAAGCTTGGTCTTTCCTTGGTCCAAAAATAAAAGTTTTATTCCCAAAACACAAGATGGTACACAATAATAAAGTTATACGTGTAAATTCGATTTTTTGGATAGAATTCGAATTATTTCAAAAGCCGCAAATTTTACGTGCATGAAACCTGCATAAAGTTTATTTAAAGTAAAATCCAAAAATCGAATTATATACAGAGTTTACCATTAACAAAATACTAACTTGGTGTTACCTGATTCTTTAGAACACTGTATAGTCAAGAATAATTTTAAAATGCACACTTACTAGCCATATAATATGATAAATATATTTTATTGGCAAAGTTTACCCATAAAGCACGTTTACTTTACTCTATCGTTGACTCACCCTGTACATATTTAAAATAATTCTAATCAGGTTTTTGCATGCAGTCATTCTTTAAATTAAGAAAAGAAAAATTAATTTCTTTTTGGTTTGATATTGTGTAGTGTGGTACTGGGGTGTAGATTGGACCCTGATTTTGTCAATACCATAAAAACAATAAAATACCTGATTTCAATAAAAGTAGTTTTGTTGCATTTTGCTGTACATTTATTTATTTAAGACTTAGAAATTACTGTTAAACCATAAATAGTTAATTACCACTTGCTAGATTTAACAAAAAAAAGCAACTTTAAATAAATAAAAAGGCACGTAAATAATATCCAGGATTGCTACAGCATTGAATTTCTACGAAAAAATACGGTTCCTTTAAACCTATACCAGATGATTGTTGAAACTCATAAAATCGCATGGACACAAATATAAAAAACCGCTGTAAATTGTATCAATTGCATCAAAACATCGAAAACGATTAACTTTACAAGAAAATTACAAGAATGCTTTTGGATCAGAAATTTGATTTTCTATCCAATACCAAAATTTCGAGTTTTTTAGAAATATTTCGAAAGATCTTTTCGATTACGTTAGTCTGAAAATAGACTACCTCTTATCACAGTTTCCACCTTACGATATTTCAATTTTGGGAGATTTGCCCACAAATCCAATTGATTCAATTTTCATCTACCACTAATTCCGCAGGTCATAGTGCAGAAGTATTTGCTGTATCCTGTGATCTCACACAAATCATTTCCGAACCAACCAGAATCCCTGACAACTCTAACCATACTCCACACCTCCTGGACTTATTCCTTACAACTATCTCACTTATCTATAAAACAAGATTCCTTTCCCCACTTGGTCAATCAGACCATTGCCTAATCGAAATAACTTCCGCTGTACCCAATACCACTGCTACCCGAAAAACATATAGAACTATGTGGTGTTTTAAATCAGCTAACTGGAAAGAACTGCGAGAGTTTTTTACAACCTTCCCCGGCGTAAGTATTGCTTTAGACACTCCCATAAAACATAATCTTAGAGGACATGTCCGTTCCAAACCCTGGTTTAATAGGACTTGCACTGATGCATTATCGCAAAAGCATAAACTCTATACCAAATGGAAATCAAATAAATTTACCGAACATCACGCCGACTATGTTCCCGAAAGGGATAGTTGCAAAAGCATCATCACCAAGGCCAATAAGCTGTTTGAAGAACGTAAATGCAAAAAATTAGTCTCATGTCCTTTGGGTGGTCGTAAATTTTGATCATTAGCCATCAGTAAAAACTTTAGTACATCTTCCTTTCCTCCCATGACATCTCACGACGGAGCAGTAGTAGTTGATCCTGCTGAAAAAGCCAACCTCTTTGTCAATAACTTTGCATCAAATTCATGCGTCAATTATTCTGGTAAAATCATACCGTCGCCGAAATCTACCCCATACGCCATGAAACCAATCCACTTTCGTTACAATCTCCTAGAATCAATTATCAATAAACTTGACTCAAACAATGCGACTGACCCTGCCGGTATTCCAGTTATCGTCCTTAAAACATGCTACTTCGAGCTAGTACCTGTATTGTCCAAAATCTTTTCGATCTCCATGTCATCCTGGGAATTTGCTTCATCGCGGAAGTTGGCAAAAGTCCAACCTATTCCTAAAAAGGGCGACAAAACCGATCCCTCAAACTATCGACCAATAGCTATCACTTCCATTCTATCGAAAATCAAAAATTAATAGTTATTCAGATAATGAAAAAATTTGAACTAACACTTAAATTCTACATTAGGAAATTTTTTGCTGCTAAATTACGCATAGTATTAAAAAATTGCATGGAACATAATTATTCGATATGTCGAATTATTATGTCTATATTTAGGTGTTGTTATATCTTTGAAATATGAAGCTATATAGACATACACACACGCATCCAGACACGATGGCCGATCTTGGTGGAACTTGACCAAAAGTTGTAAAATAAGCTAATAAGTCGATTTAGTAATAATGAAAAAGTCGATTCCATAATCTTCTATATCTACATTTGTATATGTAGGTTGGAAAGTTAAAGGAAAAAATTCACACTCGATTGTTATTATAATTAATTATTAATATCCTGCTTTAGACGTTACAAGGTTTGAAATTGAAATACATAGACAAAAAAATGCTTTATCATTCCGAGATCAAATATATTATTTCAGACCCTGTTCCTATGATCTGAAGTATCACTTTTAGTCTCTAGGGATTTAAAGTAACTGTTAATCCCTTGGGATATAATGACAAAGTAAAATTGATATCTTACTAGATTCGTAATGACGAGTCGCGCCCAATTCCCATCTGGGATTTTAAAACTTTGGTATGAATTTTGTTATATTTAATATCGGAATGACAAAAATAGCATAGGTATACAGTGTGTCCAAAATTGGTCTGTGCAGTATTGCTATCTTGGAAACTATAAGAGATCGAAGGGTTAAATGGAGAAAGTTTTAGAGAATTTTGAGCTCACTAAAATGCCATTCTGAAATCAAGACTATCTCAAATATTTTTCAAAATATTCGAAAAAAACTGAAAATCGACAATTTTTATTTTAGCTATATCTCTTTTATTTGAACAGATATAAAACAATAAATTACGCTTCACCATTGCCACTTTTATCATCTATTGATTGTTGACAGAAAAAAAATTAATTCGACGTTTTGTCGATTAGAGACCATCATCAACTTTAATTTCTCATATGAGGCGGAAATTAGCTTATGGTATAAAATGATTCCTTTTTATTCTAAATCAACGATGTATAAAACTTAATGATAATTCGACGTTTCGACCCTCATTCTTGGCATTTTCAAATATTTCTTTTTTATGAAACATTTTGAAAAAAATCTACCAAAGCAATTTATTCTGCAAATGTACGTGTATTTCAACTCATAATTCATAATAGGACGTTTCGACTTATCAAAACATCATCAAGTAATCTCTTATGAACAGTAGCTACCTATTCGTATATAACTATTTAATACGATATCGAAAAAGCCTTTCAAACCTTGTCTTAAACAATGACAGATAAATAACTCTTTTATTAAGTTTAAATTTAAGTAAACACCTAACATTTACTTTACTTTACTTCAAGTGAAAATATTTAGAATAATGTAAAAATCCTATTAAAACACTTAAAATTAACTACAGCTAAATAATTATTTCGATTATTGTAAATTTCTGGTAGTAGGCTTTGATGAGTTTAAAACAATTATTGTATAACAATTATTGTTATACAATCTGCCAAAATACTACAATAGTTTCTCACATTTTAATGAATATTGTTTGAAAATGGCGTTAAATTATTTTAACGAAGAAAATTTTGATATATTAGTGTGCTATATCAAAATGAAAGAAATGCTACCAGAGCTAGTGATGACTATTTTCAAATGTACCCCGAAAGAAGACAACCTGGCAGAAATCATTTTAAAAAATGTAGTAAGAAATTTAATAGAATTTGAAGTTTTGAAAACCACGTTCAAAAAGTATGCGATCGATAAGGAGAATCGTAACGGAAACATTCGTGAAGCTGTTCCCCTGATGAATTTAATAATTTGTGGTTCCAACAAGATGGATGTGCGCATAATTCAGAAGTCCAAACGTTTTTGCAGGAGATTTTGGTGAAAGAATAATATCCAACGGTGGTCCTGTGCGTTGGCCTGCTAGATCTCCGGACCTTACCCCATTAGATTTTTACTTATGGGGATATGTCAAAAATAGATATGAATTTGATCTCCCAGAGAATGGGCAAGTTCAGAACATCGAACTATTAACATTATTGAAAATATTAATCGTAATACAATACGTCGAGTAACCAGAACTGTCGCAAAAAACGTGAAAAGTGCATTGAAAAAATGATTGACACTTTGAATAATAGTATGTAGAACTAATGTCGGTTTTATAATTATCCTGTAAAATATATTTAATATAATATAATATAATAATATAATATATTTAATATAAAACACTATAAAAATTATTTGATATTGTAGCGTAGTAAAATGATTCATTGCTAAAAATGGTTTTTAATTACTTTTAGTCATAATTTCATGGTTTAAATGAGTAACATTTAACATAATACCTAATAACTACTATTTTTTTAATATTCCCCATTATTTTCACTCCCTTGCTTGAGGAATTATTAGTTGAAATAAATATACATTTGCAGAATAAATTAGTTTGATAGTTTTTTTTTCAAAATGTTTCATAAAAAAAAATATTTTAAAATGTCAAGAATGAGGGTCGAAACGTGGAATTATCATTAAGTGTTATACATCGTTGGAATCATTTTATACCATTAGCTAATTTCCGCCCCATATGAACAAATAATGTTGATGATGGTCTCTAATCGACAAAACGTCGGATTAAATTCTTTCTGTCACCAATCAATAGAGGATAAAAAGTGGAATATTTTGAAAAATATTTGAGATAGCCTTGATTTTAGAATGGCATTTTAGTGGGCTCAAAATTCTCTAAAACTTTCTCCATTTAACCGTCTTTCGATCTCTTATAGTTTCCAAGATAGCAATACTACACAGGCCAATTTTGGACACACTGTATACTGCGAGATCAAGTGATTGTAGCCTGCAATTTGTTTCGAGCTACAACATTCACTCGCGGGATTAAGAGTAGTTCCTCAGTCCATTAATATACGTATAACATACTATTTCATATGTTTGATAACATGAATCATTTGGAGAACGCTTTTTCTAAAATACCGAGGTAGAGAAAGTGTTTGGCACCCACAATTTGAGTTTATCTCTTCTAGATTTTTTTTTTGTAAACATTTTTAAAAGACACCACTGAAAGTTATACCTGCATATGTATTATTTGAGTATGTGGGTTTTTTAAACTAGCAAAAAAATATATTTTGCTTCACTTTTGCATGTTGAAGACAAATTAAATTCTATACAAAACAAACAAACATGTTAGTTTGAGCTCGCAATACATTCAACTTTTCACTGTTTAAAAAAATATAATATTTTTATTAACCGCGGTGCAGTTTGCTCTGGTATTTATTTACTCCGATGCATTCAAGTTATCAAAATAATAATATTTGCAATAAAATATCTTATTATTCTAGTTAGTAAAATAATATAAAACGAAGGGTTGGAAGACATTGTAACGGATTAATACGTAATGTCTATCCATAACAAAATATGAGCATAACAATTTAGTAATCAAAAGCTATTTGGTTGAAGGATTTATTTGCCTGCCAATAGGAGGGATGTTCTCCTTCCAGTAAGCCTAGTAAAGTAAAACACAGTTTATTGATGAAAAGCATTGGTGTATAATTTTTCCAAATATTCCTCTCTACAGTCAATGTATTTTTGCATTTGTGAAAACCAATCTGTAAAACATTTTTTTAATTCTTCCTACGATATGGTTCTCTATTTAAATTTAATTGCATCAACTACATCTTCAGCCGATGTAAAACATAAATCCCGTAACTTGAAAAAGTAAGCATTTAGTGCCAGGTCTGCACTATATGAAGAACGATCTATTATTTCAATATTTTGAGCATTCAATACTCAATCGTGCAAGCAGCAGTGCGAGACGGAACGTTATCATGATGCAATACGATTCTATCGCTTTTAACGAACATTTTAGAGAACTTGAGGCAAACAAACCGTAGTGTACCATTCAGCATTAATAGTACGGTGAGCCTCCAGTAATTCCACTATCTTAGAGTATCTTGAATACTCCTACCTGGCAGTATCATGACCGTTCTCCCCAATCACGTTCCAAACAAGACGAATATTCTCTTCGGTAACGGTCGTCTTTGGATTAAAAGCTCGAAACTATCATTTAAGAAAAGTCGATCACGTTGAAATTCATTGTACCATCGTTTTATGGTAGCTAAGGTACACGACTTGTTACCACACATTCGATTGATTTCCTTAAAAGATTGTTTGTCTTAAGTTACGTTTGAAATTGTAAAGAATCAATAATGCTCTGTTCAATTTTTTGATTTCTTCTGTTATTTATTTCTGTATTAATTGATACGTTTCCTCAGTAAATGATGATAGAGAGACCGTACCAATAATGGACACTCAAGACGAATTTTTCAATTCAAATATATTAAACACCCAAAAAATTTAATATTTTTAAACTTTGAAGGGAGTATGTAGAAGGTCGAAGCAACTAAATTTTGATTAAATTGACAGAAATTGACTAATCTATTATTTTGACCTTCCAACCTATATATACATACGAGGGTGGTTTGACGGAAGTGTGACTTTTCAATAAAAAAACTTGTTTTAAGGAAAAAATATATTTTGTTTTTCTACATAATTTCCTTTTAATCATATACACTTATTTCAACGGCTTTCCAACTTTTTTAAACCTTTAGAAAAATAATTATTTGGAAACTGCAAAATATACATCCGTTTCTTCCGTTACTTCTTCATTTGAATGAAATCTCTGCCCACCGAGCCATTTTTTCAAGTTTGGGAACAAGAACAAATCACTTGTAGTCAGATCTGGCAAATATGGACGATGAGGCAGCAATTCATAACCCAATCTAATTAATTTGTTGGATGCAATAACGGACGAATGAGAGGGCGCATTATCATGATGGAAAAGAACTTTCTTTTTGTTAAAATGTGGTCGTTTCTTTCTTAATTCCGCACCAAAGCGTGTTAATAAGTTGGAATAACATTTGCCTGTAATTGTTTTGCCCTTCTGCATGTAATCAATAAGGATTACCTCTTGAGAGTCCCAAAAGACCGTGACCATAACTTTGTTGGCAGAAAAAAACGGTTTTTGCCTTTTTAGGGACACGTTGATCCGCAGAAGTCCATTGTTTCGACTGCATTTTCGTCTGAGGTGTGTAATGGTGAATCCATGTTTCATCAACAGTAACGTATCGACGAAATAATTCGGTTGGCTTATGTTTCTGCTTCTGCTTCTGTTAACAAACCCATCATGCACTTAACTTTATCGTATTTAAATATTGATGCATGATATTATGCACTCGTTCCGTTGAAATACGCGGTTCATTAGCTATCTCTCGCACTTTAACTCGACGATCACTTTTCATGGTGAAACTGACTTTATCGGTTGTTTTTTGAGAGGTAACCGTATTCAATGGTCCTGGATGTTCCGCACGTTCCGTGCCCATATGGCCACTTTTAAAATCAGCAAACCACTTGCAAAGCATTCTATGGGACGGAGCAGATTCGCCGTAATATTTTCGTGATTTCTTTTCTGTTTGTTTGATGGTTTTTCTGCGTAAAAAATAGAGTTTTATTAAAACATGAAATTTCTTTTTATCCATTTTTAATTAAATACAAAAGGTGTCTTGTTTGATTGACTGTCAAACATAAAGTAACAGACAGATTTTCACGAAATTTTGACAGCGGGCTTCTAAAAGATGGCTGAAGTATGCAACATAAAATCGTTACGTTAGGGTTGCCAACTTTTGAAAAGTCAGACTTACGTCAAACCAACCTCGTATGTAGGTTTAGAATCGACTTTTTTTTCACTATCGCTAAATTAACTTATTAGCTCAACGACTTTTGGCAAAGTTTCGCCAAGATCGACCATGATATCTGCCTGTGCGTGTGTGGATGGATGTATGCTAGTATATATAACTCCAGAACGAAAATACCTGCGTACTTGAAATTTTGTATTTAAGCTTGTTTTGATTTCGTTTGGACCAGATTACATTTTGGGAGAAATCCAGCGGCGGTGAGGGGAGTTTATTAGAGACCGTTTTCCGTTTTTATCAAATATTTCTAAATCAGCTGCATATTTCAACGATATAAAAATACTATGTATTTATGTATAGCCCTTAACGTATCGATTAATTATATTCTATGCAATTTTCTAATTTAGCGACAAAAAAATTCCCTACGGTAGAATTTGTGTGTTCAAACTTTTACCCTCCAACCTACATATGTAGGTATAGAAGGTTATGCAATCGACTTTTTATTCACTATCGCTTATTGGCTCATTTCACAACTTTTGGCCAAGTTTCGCCAAGATCGGCCATGCTCCATGATGTCTGTGTGAGTGTGTGAGTGTGTGAGTGTGTGAGTGTGTGAGTGTGTGAGTGTGTGAGTGTGTGAGTGTGTGAGTGTGTGAGTGTGTGAGTGTGTAGTGTGTGAGTGTGTAGTGTGTGAGTGTGTGTGAGTGTGTGTGAGTGTGTGTGAGTGTGTGAGTGTTGGTGTGTGTGTGTGTGTGTGTGTGTGTGTGTGTGGTGTGTGAGGTGTGTGTGAGTAGTGTGTGTGTGTGTGTGTGTGTGTGTGTGTGTGTGTGTGTGTGTGTGTGTGTGTGTGTGTGTGTGTGTGTGTGTGTGTGTGTGTGTGTGTGTGTGTGTGTGTGTGTGTGTGTGTGTGTGGTGTGTGTGTGCATTAAAACGGTCGTTTTATTATCACATGTATGAAGGAACATTAAACTCAAAATAAAGTATCTCAATATTCCACGAATTCATTTGGAAGGATTTCTAGAGAGTCTTCCTTTACCACAATATTGCAATCTCCTATTTCAGCAAGACGGAGCTCCCGCACATAATTCCCTCAGTGTAGTTATTTTGTTCGTTTATAGAATTAGATGTATACATACGTATAAAAATTGATTTGCTGTTAGGTTTTCATAATTTCTGATGGTGTTATATTGTTTATTTTCATTTCTTTTCAATTTGAATTTGATAATTTTATATTCAATCTTTAGATTTTATGATTTGTTACCATTCCACAAGAGCAACATTACAATTAAACTTATTTGAATTACAAAATGTCTCTAAAATGTTTTACTGGAAGTGAAATTTTTTTTTGAGTAGAATATCTTCATTCAATTTCATATCTTGTTTTCTAAGCCAACTGTTATCCTTAATAAATATACCAATTAAGAAAAGCTTAAAAAATCAATTAGTTCTTAAAATAGCATAGTGGTGCTATATATTTTTAAAAGCACAAAAAAAATATCATTTAAAAATGTGATAGTCAACTATGGTTTCCATATACAAAAATACAACTTTATGCCATATCTTTTTAAATTAAGGAGGTATTAAAAATGTGAATGCACTAACGGATTTAGAAATAAAAAAGTTATTCAAGTTTTTCAAAATCGCCATTTTTTTCAATTTTGGCTCATTGCGCAATAACGGTCAGAGATATCTTGATTATGACTATTGGATCTTAATACCAAAATCGAGCAAAAGGGCCCCATATTACTTTTTCTTTATCTGTAATAGAAAGGGTACTTCCCATAAGAAAACATCGACGAAAATGAATCACCCTGTACGTTTAAAAAAAATGGTCAATGCGTTGATGGGTGTGCAGTGGGATAAAAAATTTCCCGTATCTCTTAAACTGTTAAATTTATAGAGATGTAACAAGAGGATTTTTGTTATTTAGAAATGTTTAAGAAATTTAATTGTGACATTAAAAGTGAAAAAAGTTATATTTAAAAAAAAATGCCCTCACAACCATTGAACTTAGTCTGTACCTGAGTGCACAAGTGTAGTGTAGACTAAAGTCACTAGATAGAATAAAGTACCGCAATTGGCTTCCATTTTGTGACCAAAATTGGGCACCAACTTCAAACAGAAGTGAACAAGGATCGTTCAATTTCTAAGAAAACATCGAAAATGAACCACCCTGTACGTTTAAAAAAATGGTCAATGCGTTGATGGGTGTGCAGTGGGATATAAAATTGCCCGTATCTCTTAAACTGTTAATTTTATAGAGATGTAACAAGAGGATGTTTGTTATATAGAAATGTTTAAGAAATTTAATTGTGGCATTAAAAGTGAAAAAAGTTATATTTAAATAAAATTTCCTCATCAACCATTGAACTTAGTCTGTACCTGAGTTCACAAGTGTAGTGTAGACTAAAGTCACTAGATAGAATAAAGTATCGCAATTGGCATCTATTTTGTGATCAAAATTGGGCGCCAACTTCAAACAGAAATGAACAAGGATCGTTCAACTTCTATGAAATTTTATTGTGAAAACGAACAAATTGTCACCTAATTGAAACAAACACCGTGTATTGGTTTAAATTATTTATTAAATGGAAGTTTTCATTGCAAGTGTCCGACTACGTTTGGAGGACCCTTTAATTGTATTTTTTGCATTCCATCCTCTAACAGTGAAAAATCGCCTACATTTAAGGAATATTTTTGAACAGTTACAAATAATATTATGACATTGTGGAATGTTATTTAACAAAGCAGAGTTGTCTTGGTATAATTTATCTAAGAACACATGCCTGTCTATAGCATTGTCTAAAAGATTTATCTCATTAATGCTTCAATTTTCGCTTTCCATCAATTCTTTTCGTTTCAGATGGTTCTTCATGAAAATGCAACTAACATAATAGTACTTTTAAGAGTACTCATTTGTAAAATAAAGTATTGTGAAAACTTACGTCGCATATTCTACAGTTATCATTTATAACTTGTTTCCCTATTAGATACGTCCAGATACTGCGTCGTTCCGCGTCTTTTCATGGCAAAAATAAAAAACAATATCCAAATTCAATAATTACCTGTAGGGAAGCGAAATAACCTTTCGCGTCGGCGACAAACACAACAACTTAGCATCTTTATTGTTTTCCAGCACAATTCACAACTTCCAAAGCTTTCCACGTGCACACGTTCGCGACTAACAGAACGACTAATAAAATAACCAGTTCTCTCTCTAGCACATTGGAATATGCATTTGCGGTACTTTATTCTATCTAGTGACTTTGGTGTAGACTACAGTCACTAAATAACCACAGTAGCGCAAGGTTATGTTCCAATGCGTAGGAAGGAAAAGTGAGAGAAAGCTCATTTTAACCCCAAAATGGCGTCATTTCGTGTTAAACATCAGGAGTGTATGGTGAGGTTTTGAGGTTATGCGAAATTGTGTTAAGTTAAAATGCCTAATTGTATTATTTATAACTGTAAGAACAGTACTTCCAAAGGTTTTCGTTTATTTAGAATACCTAGTGGAGATCGAATACAGGTAGAAGACAGCTGTGGTGATTTAATTGCACGTCCAAATATTTATCGTGATGCAAGAATTTGTCAGGTATGTATACACAAAAATTGCAATTTACTAGTATTTTATCTAATAAGGTATCAATTACAACGCTGGAATAACACATTTGTTTTGTAGTGTCACTTTTCGGATGCCCAGTTTGAAAGTTTACGAATGGATGGTGAAAAATTCTTAAACAGAATGCTTGGCCTGATCTTTTAAAACAACACACTATTAATGATCCTGGAACCAGTAAGCGAATTGTAGAAGAATATTCCAATTCAACTAATTTGGATAATATTAATGTGCAAAGTACAATTTCAGGAAATAAAATAAATGGTAATACTTCTACACGTTATATAAGTAAAATAAAATTAATTATTGTTTTGTTTAGATGAATCATTTCGGCAAGAAGAAACATGACTATTTCTTCAGATGAAGAAGCTTTGAATGTAAGTGATAACGAATTATTACACGAAAACGATTCATTGGAAAATTGTACCTATCTTGTTGAAAAATTAAAAAGAGCTAAAAGCTGCATTGCGGAAGTGTTCCAATTATGAGAAAAGGTTGAAACAAAAGCAGCTTACAAACTTGGAAAAGATTTTTAATGGAGATCAGTTGGAATTTCTAGAAACTGATAAACGTAAAGGTACAATGTGGTCAGAAGATACCATAACTAGGGGTTAAAACTCTTATCGCTTGTGGAACAGAAGGTTATAAAGAAATTCTTCGGACAACCTTCCATATCCAAGTATTCGTACACTACAACATCGAATCAGAAATTTAAAATTTAAAGCAGGTGTATTAGAAGAAGTATTTGAAGTCTTGAAGCTTAAGGTTAGTATATGCATGTTCTAATAGCTAATACTATATTATAATGACATGTATTTTGGTATTGTGTTCTACAGGTCGATAACTTCAAGCCAGAAGAGAAGCATGCAACACTAATCTTTGATGAAATGGCTATTAAGCCAGGGCTACAATTTGACACTTCTGTATCTATGGTGATTGGTAAACCAACGATGACAACTTCCATTGGCCAAGATGCATCAAATCAATTAGCGACTCATGCAGTCTTCATGTTGGCAGGAGTTTCTACAAGGTGGAAACAAATTGTGGGTACCATTTCACAGCAAATTCTTTTAATGCGAACGAACTGTTTGACACAATTGCAACAATAATTAGAAAATGCCATGATATCAATATAAAATCCACGCTGTAGTATCTGACATGGGGCCCCAAAATCGTAGCCTGTGGAAAATCCTCAACATTGTAGCAGGAAAACACAGCAAAATTAACAACCACATTGAACACTTTTGTCTGCCCAATGAGAAGATATTTTTCGTACCGGACCCTGTGCACGTGTTCAAAAATATTGCTGCGGCAATTACTAAAGGCTACAACTTTGTTTTAGATGATTCAATAGTACAAAAGTATAATTTACCATGTAATGTTGCATCAGTTGAACCCATTAAAACTATATATGAATTAGAAAAGAACGATGTACTGAAATTGTGTCCACGGTTAAAAGAAAATGTGATTAACCCATCACATTTTGATAAGATGAATGTAGGTTTAAGCATTAATTAATAATGATGTTGCTGCAGGTATTTTGTACTACATTTCACAAGGCAAAATTTTCTACATTTTGTGCAGAGCAAGTTTTCACATCCTGATATTCCAACTTGTCATGATTTATTTACCAAAATATTAAAATTGTATGTTTCTTGTCGGATGTTCTTCACATTGAAAGATATCACTCTAAAACATAAAATGTTATTGCTGCCTGCAACAATAGTAGCAGAAGTATCGCTATGCGCAATGTTTAAGATGAATAAAACTACTTTTTCTCATTAAATGGATCTTTTTCTTTTAAAACATGTGAAAATACCTCTACCTCTACGTCCTAACAAACTCCAGTTGTTTAAATGCAAACTACCAGAACAAATATTTGAATTTTGAAATTACCTTTAATTTTAAATTTTTAAATAAACCGCGCAAAATTAACCCCAAAATGGAAGACGTTGCGCTACTGTGGGTTATTTAGTGACTTTAGTGTAGACCTGTTTATAACGCCACCAAGTGTGCATTTACGGTGTTTATAAGCGGTTAAAATTTTTTTTCATTTCCAATAAATCATTTAACCTTCCGGAGCTCGCGCTTTATATTTAGGTAAGGACGCTCGCCTGCGGACTCACAGTCCGCAGCTATAAAATGTGTGTATTATTGATTATTTATAAAAATGATTAGTAATAAAAGTTCATTTTTATGTGTCTTAGGTATTTATTCATCAAATACATTGATTTTTGCTATTTCCGACGAAACTTATTTGCTAGAGAAATGAATTATTACAAAAAATAACATTTAATAACAGAAAAAAGATTCTAGTAACTGAAAATACAAATTTGTTTCATTTTGAGCGGCATTCAGGACAAATATTAAATGAATGCTCTAAACAAACACATTTGTTGCATTCAATACAAAAAAAAAACGCAAAGTCCACGCTGTCCTGCTGGTAAGGGCTCAGGTGCAACCGGTTCCAATCCGAAAAGTTCATTTATTCGTAGCTGCATAGCCTCAGGAATAGTTTGCGTCACTTGACGGCGAATATAGCCCTCCACTGATTGAAATGAATTATTACAAAAAAAAAATAACATTTAATAACAGAAAAAAGATTCTAGTAACTGAAAATACAAATTTGTTTCATTTTGAGCGGCATTCAGGACAAATATTAAATGAATGCTCTAAACAAACACATTTGTTGCATTCAATACAAAAAAAAGGGAAGGTCTGCTTTTTTTTCTATCGCAGTATGAGCAACGTCCACGCTGTCGTGCTAGTACTCAGGTGCAACCGTTTCCAATCCGAAAAGTTCTTTTATTCGTAGCTGCATAGCCTTAGGAATAGTTTGCGTCACTCGACGGCGAATATAGCCCTCCACTAATTGAAATGACAAAGATCGTAAAAACTTTCTTCGCCGTATATCACTAATACGATTATTCATTGAATAAACCACAAAAGAGTTGATTCCCGAAACATTGAGGAGGGAATAAAAAACCACCATGGGCCACCTTCTTGTATTTCGAGCACAGTTATACGAGGCACATAACTTGTCCACACAGTCAACACCTCCTTTAGATGAGTTTTAGTCCATTATCATGTCGGGTTTTCCCGTAGAAATATCAATTTTATCGTCAAAGTGCATGCTTTTTTCTTTTTGGGTGTAAAAGAGGAATTTTTTACTTACCTAGTTATGTACATAATAATGCAGCTTAGAATAGACACATAATTTACAAAAAGAAGCGTTTATTTCAAAAAAATCTTCAATTGTTCATAAACTGAATACAATAAACTTACTACTATGAAACCAAAAAAAAAAACTTATTAACTAAACTAAATTAAATTTGATCCGGATCTTCCTCTATTAAGTTGGGATCTTCATCAGGAACGTCTTCAGTGGGAAGATTTCTGTAAAAGTATTGAAATACTTCATCTACAAGTGGTAGAAGTTCAAGTAAATTGTTTTTCTTGTTTATACTGATTGGTACTCGATCATTGTAAATAAGGGGCAATGATGCAGGATCGATGGCTTTCCACGCCTTCGGTAATTTACAGTCTGAAATACTTCGTCACTATCGAGGGAATGTTTGTATTTTACTAACGGAATGGGACAAGTGGCCGCCGCCAACTGGCCGCTGCCAACTGGCCGCTGCCGACTGGCCGCCCGGACAACTGGCCGCGGGACAACTGGCCGCAGGGACAACTGGCCGTCGGGACAACTGACCGCCGGCGTCGGCCGCTACAACTAAAAGTTTATTAATAATATACTAGCGAATACTTCTAAAAACGTAGTCTTGTTATTTTAAAGTATACTTATAATTGCACATAATAATAATAATAGTTGTATGAATAGAACGCTTTAAGCATATGATAAATGAGTTTCGGGTAAAACTAATTGTTCTTTGTCTTTTAGCAATTAGTGAACGGCAATAAACATGCCATTAGCATTCTACAATAACGGCATACCGATCGCCTAAACTACTTATTTGTGAAAATGTTCCGTTAATCGTTATAACATAAAACCTTAGATAAATTAGTATAAATTAAAAAACTTATATTATTTAGATGTGATATACATACATGCGTTAATTGTTAAATTGTAGATTTATGCACTTTGTAAATATTTTATTAGAGTTATTACTTCACTGTCTGTTTCTTTCTTTTCAATAAATAAAACTACCCCTTTGCAAGTATTGAAGTCAATTGGTACCGGCGCGGCTGCGGCCAGTTGTCCCGGCGGCCAGTTGTCCCGGCGCCACTTGTCTCGCGGCCAGTCGACAGCGGACAGTTGACAGCGGCCAGTTGGCGTGGCCACTTATCCTAGATCGTTTTACTAAACCTGTTTCCCTGGTATACTGTAGACATTGAACTGGTTGCCACAAAAATTTTTCACCATTGTCATTCACCTTTTTGAGATAAATTGACCTTTTCCTTTCGAAAGGCTGCTAAAGTCTAAGAAATGTTCTCTTTTCATTACAAACACTTTAAAGGGGGTTTTCTTCCTACATGATCTCACCAGCTGGTACCAGTCATTGGGGTGATTAATTTTTAAAGCGGTTTTTTTTAGCACGCTCTATTATGGAGTGGTCGATATCACATTCCTTGTGAGTATGTCCACTACGAGGAATTTATGATTTATTTCATTGATATTGGGACATTTAATCATAGCAACATTAAACATAAACGCCACATATTGGTTTTTATTCTGCCCTCCACATGTATCCCAGTAGAACGTGACTTCTTCTACGTCGGAGGGCAGACCTATAAGAAACTGATACGAACATGAGGCGATTTGATTTCCTCCTCTCTTACTAACCGTTTCATCCCACATAAAACATGTTGCTTCATTGGTGGCCAAATCATGCACTGTAAGATTAAAGGTCCACAGTTGGCGCAAGTAAAATGCTTTACCAGCAGTTATATATGGCGTTGGCAAACATTGTTGGAGGTCACAAGCAAAGGCTAGTTTTCTCTTATCTGGTCTTGCTATATCTTTGTCAGTTTTTTTAGAGTTGTATGCATTTTCTGCAAGCTTATGATGTTCATCTCTTTCCATTACTAAGATGCTTCTGGAGGCATCATCGGCAGTTTTTAATTTCGCATCAAGTAGATCGCATCTGTAACACGTATCTTGTTTAGGTTTCTTAAATGCAAGATTTAAGTTATGAAAGCATGTGGAATACAAAGTTAAAGAGATGGGATGCTCATTTGATTCTTTGTACAATTAATACATTTTTGAGATATTTAAATCCGAGAGTACTTTTTGTTGATCTGTTTCTGCAGTAGTGACTTTCATAACTAGGGAAAGAAAGAATATGATTTTTTGCCTCTTGAATATCGACTTCAGTTCTTTTATTTTTTGGTGGTGCCTTACCACGTGCGTCAGCTGAAACAATCCCACAAGAAGATTGTTTCTTTTTTTCAGCTACAAGTTCTACAAAACCCTTAGTTTCTCCTAAAATTCTGCAAAAGCATTCTTTACATGTCGGTTGTTTGGTCTTATTGATAATTATTTCATACGAATATGAATACTCTCGAACTTTTTTTGTTGAACCTTTTTTGCTGTTTTCTTATTGTTTATGTTTATGAGTGAACCAACATAGCATGTCCGATCATTGCGACTACCCATATTCCAATATTCAGTAAAGCAGTTTTTACGGTGTTCATATGCAAAACGTTCTGCACATTTCATTCTGCAGAATGACAATTCCTTCAACACTCTAGCATTTACAGTTCTTCCTTTTTCGGTAATGTAAGACTTTCCGGTATTTCTTAACTTTTTGATTTCTTCCTTTCTTTTCTGGTACGTCCCGTTTTCTTTTGGTGCTTTTATTTGCAATATTATCTCCACCACTTTCGGTGCTATCCAATTGACGCAGGCTTCCTGTAACTAATAAATTTTATCTATTTCAAAGATAACAAAGTCACAGTAGCACATATTTAAGATTTTATTACTTTGTTGAGCAAATTCATTATATTAAAGATTATTGATGTTTAAAAAAAATAATAGCGACCTATGTAGATACAGATAATGTAAATAGTGATCGGAGAAAGGTGCAGAAAATTTACCCAATAATACTTGTTTGCAACAGTTTAAATTGATGAAAATAGATATACACACACTCGGACATTTCTGCATAAAATTTCATGCAAATGTGAATTAATTTTCAGGATCATGTACTATTAAATTGGCGGCTGAAACATTTTGTACGGTAAATGTCGTTACTATAACTCTATCTTTGTCTAGCAGTTGTGCAGAATTTTTCGGCCGCCATAGTATATGAAAATTCAGTTATATTTAAAAAAATTATATACTTATATTGTTTCTTACGACAGCCCTACGCACCTGACAGATACGACAGTCAACATTTCCGGTGAATACATTTCTTTGCATGAAAACTGCATAAATCTTTAGGAAATTTCTGGGAGTACACATTTCTCACCTTCTAACAAACATTGTGCTTCACTAGACGTTCCTGAATCATTATCCGAATCTCTACGAAGTCTGGATCACGAATACTGTCGTCTGATGAATAACAATAATAATTATTGTCATTGGCACTGTAGTCGTCGTTATTGAAATCTATAACATGTAAAACGCAAAGTGGTTCAAAACCCAATATTTCGAAATAGTTTATCAAATCAATGTTGAACTGCTGTTATTAGGGTATCACAGTTTATAATAAGAAACTGGTAACATAAACTAGTTTATAGTCCGTTTCATAAATAAATATTTGAATAAACGTTACCTCGCTTACCTTCAATGCTACTGTCGTATTCTTTAGTTAAAGCTTTTTGTGATTTTTCAACAGGTTTCATTATTTCATTCTCTTCGTTACACTTCTAATAGCTAAATCCACCTTTAATTTTACACCCTTCGACATGTTTTTATCATATTTTATTCACAACAAAGTAAAACATTGCACAGTGACAACACTGATAGCGGCGTACAGCTGCAGTATGCATTAACACAGTGTTGCCAAAAGTTCCAACATCGTCCCGCCAACTCGACGTTGCCAATAGGCTTAAATAATATCCGTTAAATTTTAAAATAAATTGCATTAAAACAAATTACACAAATAATTTTAATTCTTTATGTATTTTAAACAGGGACAAACATTTTGAATACAATTAAAAAAAAACAGCAGCCTAAAATAATAATATTATGTTGCAATAAATAGGTAACTATAACCGTAAAATACATCTTTTGACAATAAGCGTGTTCATAATTAGGTATGTTAGCTTGTCCAGTTATCCACGAACTAACAATTTAAATTTAGTATGTGAATACTTAAATAAATAGAGTTACATTATTATTCACGGTTAAAACCGCTCTATCCTCGGTTAGGTATCTCTACTTGCCTGACTTTGTACACCAATATTCGAGATATCTAAGTATTCACATTGCTATGTTATGGGTTGCATATGGAATACAAGATACCTCCTTATTCACAATGGAAGATTTTAGTACTAGCGTTGTAGCTATGCAGATATCAAGTTTCTCACAAATTTTTGATTTACCTATATATTCACGATGGCTACAGATTTATTGGGCTTACTAGCTATGTACTGCCGAAAGTAACAACGCCTCCGAAATGCTTCTAGCTTCTCATCTATTATGAGCCATTCAAATGGTGTATAAGCTGTATTAAAGTTACTAACAACTGTATCAAACACTGTTCGGATGGCGGCTAGCTTGTCAGTCTGTTTTCGTTCGTCTCTAGTTGCCAAATCATCAAAACGTAAATGATCTAGAAGAAATCGAAATCTACATTGGGACATTGTCAGTCGAAATAGCTCGACGCCAGTACCATTCTGTGTCCATATTTCATCAACGTTAAGTCGATTAGATTTCAAAACCCCAGATAAATAAAGTAATCCAATCAGTGCTTGAATTTCTAATATGTCGGTGTCTTTTGCGTCTCTTTCGCGTCGGTAATTGACTCTACTCAGTGCAATGTGTCTGTTTGTATTTTCAACTATTGTATTCAGTACATCGTCTGTAAAAAAATGCTTCCAAATGTCTATTTCACTTTTTAGGTTTTTGCAGCTCCTTTTATACCAGGGAGATGTTTTATTAAATTCTCCGCCCTTGTTTTTACATTTCTTTTCGTGATATGTTTCGCACACAGTTGTTCCATCTTTTCCAATAAACACAGGGCATGTATCTCTAGAGACTTCAGTGACTTCTGAGTCTGAAAGTTCTTGTTCGGTATCACTATCTAAATCTTGCCTTTCTAAATTGTCTTCTTCTCCATCATCTTCGTTGTCCTCATAATTTTCACCCAAACATTCTTGCATAAGCTTTTCCAAACGAGTCTGCTCTTGATTCCAGGGGCACGCCATCTATAAAACATTTATACTTTTTATTTATCTATCTAAAACTTTAATAATGAAAGCTACAACTCACCTTTTACAAGTTAAAAACAAAACTGAACAAAAATATTTAAACTGATCGCTCGCGCGCGGACTCACAGTCCGCAGTTGCTATTATTTAACGATAAAACGCATACACCAACGCACAAATGAACACTGACGGTTGAAGAACTCGTGATTGAAAGATACTTAGTATTGCAGCGCCGCGGGGTATCAATTTTTGGAATTAACGGCAAAATAAGTCAGCTGCGGACTGAGAGTCCGCGCGCGATCTCCGGAAGGTTAATAATTATAAACAAAAACAGTTTTTAATTCCCAACTTTAGAGCCCTATAGGGGCTTAAGCAAAACTTTTATATGAAGCACTATAATTATTTTTAGCCCCTCTATCAGCTCCCAAGTTTTTGGTCTATACCCTGGGACACCCTGTATTATAAATTACACTGTAATAAAATTAACCCTTGAATATAGGTGGCGCTTATTTTGTGACAACCTCAATTTTGACACCAAATTCTTTTATTACGTACTTTGCTACTGTTGTAACATTTTTTTGCGATGGAGACGCCAACTCCAGTAGATAAATATCAGAATTTGAAACAATTTATTAATGCAGTGCGAATCTATGTAAAAACTAAAGCAGAAGAGTCGGCAAACTTGATGATTAGGTACTTGCAGGTGAGTACAATTTTGAGTAAATGCGTTAATTAAAAACAATCTTTGGTTTTAGTTATTAAGCGTAACAATCGATCTGAGTACATTTGATCCACACACTAACATTGTTGCCGAATTCTTTGTCAGTTTACATGAACTGTTAGCAATTGTAGAATCAGGATCTGTCTTAGCATGGTGTGGCATGAATGTTCTTAGTGTAGCTTGCAAAAATTCAGCTGCAAGAACTGCGTTAATTCATACATATCAATTTTTGCCATTATTATCGAGATTATTAGGAAATCAACTTACGATGGAAAAAAAATTGCGCCTGTTAACTCTAATGCAAGTTAGTCTGCAATGTATTTAGACAATTCTACTAAGCGGGGTGTGTTAATAACAGAGTCGTATCTAATAATTATCCGCATAGTAGAATATTTGTATAATTAAACCAGTTACATATAAATTTTATTTAGGAATTAACCTGCGGTATCAAGATTTCATGGCAGATACCTCATCTACCCCATTTAATGCTAACGCTAACACGTTGGATTGAAGTGGCGATGAAGAAATAATCACCTTGTCTTTAGCTGTGTTGGTCAATTTATGCTACAAAAATTTACCAGCAATTTATACCCTTTCACGATGTGTGGACATTAAAAAATTTGTTCGCATTTGCTTACCATTAAAAGTAAGAACATTAGATTTCCTTAAGTGATTTGATTTTAAATAATCGTAGGGAGTAAAAATTGAGGTTCACGTATGTAAGCTGCTTATAATACTAGATTATATGAATGGAAATATTCCTGAAAGTGCATTATTGAAATTAATTGAAGTAACATTTAAATCTTTAACAGAAGCTTTTAAAGCACGTGATTCCATACTGTTAAGGCATGTTGTAGAATTTTTCCTTGATATGTGGGATCAAAATAATCAAAACAAAATTTTATTTACTTTTAATAATTACGATCATGAATTTGAAAACGTTGTTCAGGTAAGTAACCAAAGTGAAGTTGGCTTAATTGACGCTTTTGCTTTATATCTTATCTGCTCGAACAAAATCAATACCTCTTACCTACAATATAGTGCGGGCTTGGTATGTATATTTCGCTCCATTGGCCTGTTAAAATTGAAATAACTTCTGCAACATGTTAATGAGTACCTTAGGATAAAAAAATGACTTGTTGCCATTTTTTTCATGCAACCCCAATCCAAGATGGCTACCAAACGAGACAAATACGTGGCCTTAAATTAAAATATCAGTCCAACAACTTTCATTTACTTTGACAATTCTATAAAAAATTACTGACATTCAGATTATTCTCTAATGAAACAAAAATTTTTTATTAAGTTAATTAATTACAATTACAGTTATTACAATATTGTTTTCTAAACGAATATTAAAACTGATTGTTTTACCAGCATTGATTGCATTGAAATATGTTTAATACCCATCCGCTCGTTAAATTGTTGTATATTGTACAGCTTAATATTTTTAAAGAAACTTGTTGTTACGTATAACTTAGATGTGTTTTATAACTGTAATTAAAAATCTGTACAAGTAAATAAAATAAATAAAAGGTTAACAGCACACTTACCAGCTCTGTATTGAAAGAACATTTTTGAGGGACTGATTCACGAGTGATAAGTCACTGCTTTCTGTTACTCGTCTAATCAAACTAAAGCACTTTCTATGTTTTACGTTTATGAATAGTTGATGTAAAACTAGCTATTGATTTCCCCATAATTAATTTTTAGAGTGTAAATATACAAACAACCTAATTACCTTTATCACACTTACTGCAACTCGTATTTACCTTTCCCTTAAAGTAACTAATAACAAAGCGGTTTGAACAAAATATTATGTGTGGTCCATACATACATTCACACGCAAATTGTTTTTTTATAAAAACCGTATTAAAAGTTTGGAATGTAATAATTACATGTTTTAAATTCCACAACAACAATATATAGTCAGAAACCACTGTTCGTGTTTACTTTTAGCTAATTACTATGTAATTATATAAACCTGTTAATTTTAATAATCTACCAACCGAGTAACACACTTTCCTTAAAACGCTAAAGTTATACATGTTATAACACGATTTTTAAAAACACACATGCTGAATTAAAAAGAAAGAAAAACAATAGGCTCATCTGATATTACGCAACTCTTAATTAAAAAGGTAAGGTACTAAAAAATCTCTTTATTTACCAGAATAGAATGGTTGGGTAACAGGCGTTAAACAATAATTTGATTACCTCGTCATTTACAATTAAACGTGTACTAAAAAGTTTTTACAAAATCAATCATTGATAAACTATTTAATCTACAACATAAAAACGTTAACGTATAAAGTCCATACACATCCGAATGGAAATCCTGCAGTATTGTTTTATTGTATAGGAAGCATCTGGAATTTTTCTCTAGGAAACGTAAATGATACCCTTGCGGTGCTCGTCCAAAGGAATCAAAATATTACCCATTACCATTCTCGTCAATGTAGATAGCGGTCCAATGCTGACCTGGTTTGTCTGCAGGAACCGTGTTTACGATGATTGCACACGATCTATGTGCGTACCTCGGTTGTTGATTAGAAGCACATACAAGCCGAAACACATTCTTCTTGTGGCTGGGGATCGATTTCAAGCTTCTCAACACTTGTACCGCATACAACTTTGGAATTGGTATGCACCTAGGATTTATTATAAACAGGTTGCATAATTATCCTCTGTCATAAAAATTATGTTCTAATAAAGAACAAAGACATGTAAAGATAATGAGAAGTGTTTTATAATAAAAGATTTTATTTAATCAATTTAACCTGTTAACATGTGCCAAGATTATTTTTATTTTATAGAAGCGGTCGGCCTTGGATTTTTTTTTAAGTTAACATGTATCATATACGTAAAATTTTGCGACGCGAGGATTTCGGCGAAGGCTGTTTCGGTGATCCCACTCCAACCCTCCCCCGAGCATAACCGAGATTGTTAGACAGGCGTAGCGTGTCGCACCTTGTTCTCGGGCCTTTGCCCCTTGTCGCGATCGCAACTTGTTCATAGGCCTTCGTGTATTGTCGTGGTACCCTTGCCGGAAAATTTTAATTTCTATTATAATAATAAGGAGCCTAATGTTAACTTGTAAGACAGGTGTAGGGCTGCGCAACTTGCTCTCGGGGCTTTGTCCCTTGTCGTGGCCCCAATGGCGAAAAATTTGAATTTGTATTGATATTTAAGTCTCTGCAGGTTATGGTTGGAAATATGAATCTGTATTATAATAAGGGGTATAATGCTAACTTGTAAGACAGATGTAGGGCTTAGCAACTTACTTTCAGGCCCTCGCCCTCGATCAAAAATCTGAACTTGTATTATAATAATAAGGAGGCCTAATGCTAACTTATAAGACAGACGTAGGGCTTCGCAACTTACTTACTTTTGGGTCTTAGCCCCTGACCCCTTGCAGGATATTTGAATTTGGATTTGTATTGAAGTGTTTACATTCTGATTACTTATTGCGAGAAATTTGAACTTGTATTCTAATTAGGGACCTATTGCTAGCTTATAAGACAAAACATAAGAACCTTTGTTAGGACCTGCGCCCTCCTATCGAGGCGCTTGTTGGGAAATTTGAATTTGTATCGTCATCTAGTTGTGTATGACCTGATGAATATTTTCTGTAATAAAGGTGGCACCATCTAGCGTAATATTTCTAAGACTAATCAGGGTTTTGTTTGTGGCAACATCTGGTGGTATATTTTTAAACTAGCGAATGTTTTCTGTAATAGAGGCGGCGCCACCTAGCGGTATATTTCTATGACTAATTAGGGTTGTTTGTGGTGCAATATAGTGGAGTAAAGGCTAATGAATAGTTTCTGTAATAGGGGTTGATCGTGAGATTTTTTAGTACCTTACTTTTTTTAATTAAGAATTGCGTAATATCAGATGAGCCTATTGTTTTTCTTTCTTCTTAATTCAGTATGTGTGTTTTTAAAAATCGTGTTATAAAATGTATGACTTTAGCGTTTTAAGGAAAGTATGTTACTCGGTTGGTAGATTATTAAAATTAACAGGTTTATATAATTACACAGTAATTAGCTAAAAGTAAACATGAACAGTGGTTTCTAACTAAATATTGTTGTTGTGGAATTTAAAACATGTAATTATTACATTCCAAACTTTTAACGCGGTTTTTATAAAAAACAATTTACGTGTGTATGTATGTATGGACAACATATAATATTTTGTTCAAACCGATTTGTTATTAGTTACTTTAAGGGAAAGGTAAATACGAGTTGCAGTAAGTGTGGTAAAGATAATTAGGTTGTTTGTATATTTACACTCCAAAAAATTAATTAAGGGGAAATCAATAGCTAGTTTTACATCAACTATTCATAAACGTAAAACATAAAAAGTGCTTTAGTTTGATTAGACGAGTAATACAAGGTAGTGACTGCCACTCGTGAATCAGTCCCTCAAAAATGTTCTTTCAATACAAAGCTGGTAAGTGTGCTGTTAACCTTTTATTTATTTTATTGTACAGATTTTTAATTACAGTTATAAAACGCATCTAAGTTATACGTAACAACAAGTTTCTTTAAAAATATTAAGGTGTACAATATACAACAATTTAACAAGCGGATGGAAATTAAACATATTTCAATGCAATCAATGCTGGTAAAACAATCAGTTTTAATATTCGTTTAGAAAACAATATTGTAATAACTGTTATGTAATTAATTAACTTAATAAAAATTTTTTGTTTCATTAGAGAATAATCTGAATGTCAGTAATTTTTTTTTATAACTCACTGAGGCTTCTTTAATCGTAAATTTTATTTACAATAAAAATAAGTGTTCTATAATTAAATTTTACTGTCATTCAAATTCCCCCACGCAAGATCAAACCCTAACACAAGTTCATACACCTATCTTACAAGATAGCAATAGGGCCTCCTTATTAGGATACAAATTCAAATTTTACTTCAAGGGTCACGGGGTTAAGTCCCAGCAGTAAGTTGCGAAGCCCTATATCAGCCTTACAAGATAGCATTAGAATACAACCCCAATGTATAAATAAAGTTTCGTAAGGTTACAATCTGTAGATAGAAATTAAAAGAATACGCACAATTGCCTAACCTCCAGGGGCTCCCCACCAAAAAAGCTCTTAATACAAACAAAAGTAATCAGGGTTGAAATTCCCATCATGGGTTGAAAAAGGTCACCGAAAAAAAACCATAAAATAGGGGTAAAAAATACGCCCCGTCAAGCGAGTAAAAATAAAAAAGGCCTTAATTAGGGATGAAAATTCCATCAAGGGGTTGAAAAAGGCCTCCGAAAAGAAACCATAACAAATAAGGGTAGAAAATACGGGCTCCCACGTGGGGCATCCTTGTGACGTCAAAATCCAAGATGGTGCATGGTGCCTCTCTACTACTTATATATGCAAATAAAAGGTTACAATCTTCTCTTTTCAAAAATGTAAGTCTTATTGTGTTTACTGTGCAAGAAAGTATTATACTTCTGTACGGAAGGTAACAATGTTACGGAAGGTAGGGTTTTTATGCGGCTCGATCGAGATACATACCCCCTATTAGATTTAGAAGGTAAGAAGAGGTGATAAAAAAAGCAACAGGGCGGTTTTTACTGCCAAACATATTGTTAAGCATGTAAAATCAACAAATCAATTTTAACACGTGAATCGAGCCAGAGTGTGAATTGTTACATACCAGCCCGCACTAATAATTCCTTAACGTTTTTAATTTTTAAAAATTTTAGTAGGAAAGTGTGGCTTATTCTAAAATATCTAATAAGAAATCAAACATCATTATTATCATTAATAAAAGTTAATATTACGTCAGATCTATATCCGAAGGATGTTCTCTTTCCAGTGAGCCTAGTAAAATCAAACACAATTTATTAACGAAAAGTAAACCTCATAACTTATCCTTTACAAGTGGAAATAAAAAGAAAACATTAGGTGCCAGGTCTGGAGTATATGGAGAATAACCCATTATTCAACATGATGCAAGATGATCCTTCCTCTTGGGTGCTTTTCACGAACATGGTTTTATTTCAGCTCTTTTGCGAACAACCTTTGTTAGAGAAAACCCATTACCAAAGACCGAAACTGCGATTATTCCATTTTTTTATGATCATAGCAGTATACCCAGGTTTTATCGCCTATAAGAATGTTGTGCACCAGATGGCGCGATCCATTGTCAAAACAATCTAGTGTAGATCTACACCAAAGGGAAGAAAGTTTACGCTTAAGCTCCTTACAATAACATGACGGGTCTATTTAACCATGTTCCAAACAAGACCAATATTTTTTAGGCAACGGCGTTATTTGGCTTAGAACTGTTAATTAAGAAAATATGACCACGTTGAAATTCATTGTAGCAGCGTCTTAGCTACGGAATACGACTTATACCAAACACTCGATTGATTTCCTCAAAGCTTGGAAAAAATCACTACTCGAGAATGCTTTTTGTATCAATTCCATGATTTCATCTATAAATGATGACTTTAAACTTATGTATTTTAAGTACATTAAAGTGTATTTGTCAACTGTCACTATCATTAAACGTGTCATTGAATTAAAATGTAAAGCAACATTTTTTGAAAAATATCACAGTCTGCTAGAAGAACAGCCCTCATATTTGTCAGTACCATTGCCTGTTCCGGCTTTACCTGTCGCAATCACTATTAGGGTAATTTTAAATAAAACTTTCTAGTATACTGACGTGTTTTCAAAATTTAATTAAATGTCAAGTTATTTTTAATTTCACTGTATATATAGCTACTTCATTGGTTTCAAAACAATCTTCCACCTAACACGTAGGCTTTTTGCGAGTATAAAATGGTAGCAGTTTAAAAGAACTGCATTACAATGCAAGCGCCAAATGCGCCCATTCTACCGAATTTCAATGTTGGACCACTACGCCGACAATGACCAAAACACCACCAGAATAATTTTATAGGTCCGAAACGCCGATGATTCATGCAGGATGAGATACCGTCGCTAGTTCTTGCAGTGATTTATAAATATTCAATATAACTCTACTAAAATAAAAAGTTAAAAACTGTGTCCTAGAGGTGTATCACATTAACTTAATTACATATCATTTGATATTGTATAACATGTATTACGTTATTATATTCGACCATTTTAACTACATGATGATGTTAATTACAAACGACTGCTTGTAGGTGAAGTATTAAGAAACAGTAGAAAATATTCAACGTTTATTGTTTAGCAGCATAATTTATGGAATCCTAACCATTTCCAAGGTCACCAGTCTCACAAAGGTGAAAAGTTTGGATGAACGAGGTTGAATTCAAAAATAAAAAAAAGATGTGTATACAATTATGAATGTATGTACACGCATACATTTATCTTTGTCTGCTTCACTTTTTTCATTTTTTTTGTCAAAGCCACCTCCTTTATCTCTTGAAGTTGAAGTAGCTAGACCACTTCTGCTTCCTCTTGCCACTCAAGCCATTGAAAGGCAACATCATTGGCTTTTAGTGCTTCGTGATGGTAGGATTCCGATAGAGATTAGAAAGCACAGTCATCGACGTTTTCATCCTCGTCATTCATATTGGAGTTTGGAAGAACACTTTCCATAATGTTTTCATTAGCTACAATGAGGTATCCTTGGTCGTTGACATCAGGATTCAACCACTTCAACACGTAATCTTTGTCACAATTTTCTCGCAGTTTCTGAGATCGAAGTGTGTCAAGCATTCAATCACAAGTCCAGTTTCTTCATGCTCTTCTTTAAGATGCAGTAGATCATCTGTAGGTTCATTGAAATCTTCGTAGTATTTTTCAACACTTATTCCAAGCATTTTTAGTGTAGCTGGGGAAACCGAATTATTCCATGCTACAACAATTATGTAGCAACCGTCCTTCAGATATAACGACTTGAATAACGTGATAACACTGTTAGCTACCTCTTCTTCATCGTTATTGTCCCTAAGCAAAAGTAGAGGTAGAAGTTGCTTCAGGTAATTCATTTTCATGGTCTCAATGACAATATGATTCATTGGCTGAAGGATTGATTTCACATTAGGAGATAGAAGGATGGCTTTGAAACAATTCCTTGCCAGACTTTTAGCATCTGGATGTGTACGCGCATTATCCAAAATCAGTAACACAGGACTTGCTTGCTTATCCACTCGCACAAGAAGCTCTTTAACTTCCGATAAGAATGTGTTATACCATATTAAAATACTTAGGTATCTTTTTTGGGTTTTCTATATGGTGTATTTTTACATTTGTTTTTCTTTTCAAATTTCACAAAACTGTTTCAACATTTTTAATAATTTTGAAAGATAGTATTACTACTCACCAAGATAAGTGTAAGTGTTATCGAAACGTTTAGATTGTATAACTGAAATATACTAATACACCATCTAACAACCCAAAAAGCATAAATGGTAATAATGATCAAATTTGATATTATTATACCCGTTTTTTAGAAATATTCCGGTCC
>JARFJB010000834.1:112500-197500 GCA_036346205.1 Vesta saturnalis
CGTGCCCTATCTTCCATATCTACCTTTCTTTCTAGTGAGATATGTGACATACATACGTTCTATAGCCCCATAAGAAGAAATCTAATGGGGTAAGATCGTACCATCTTAGGGGCTACTGGACAAAACCTTCGCGCCCAATCTATTTTTGAGGATAATTATCATCTAAAAATTCACGTACCTCGCGACAGTAGTGCGGAGGGGCACCGTCCTGTTGCAGCCACATATTCTGTCCTTCATCATTACTAAGCAGATGAAGAAGACTAGATACGACCAGTCAGGTCTAATAATTCTATTGTAGAGAATGCCATACCAAATATTTATGGACCAATGGTTTTGGGTTTGCATTTGTCGGATTCAAATGGATGGCCTAATGCAATATAGTGAATATTATGACGCACTATTGCGTCTAAACGTAGCCTCGTCAGAAAACATAATATAAGATAAAAAGTTTGCATTAATTTCAAGTTGAGCAATAATCAATTGGCAAAAGTTTACTCGTATTTCGAAGTCATCATTGCGTAATTCCTGGTGTAATTCATTATGGTAAGTATGATACTTATATTTTCTAGTTGTCCGATTGACAGTTGATTGTGACGTTTCTCATGGTATTGCTGTCTGACGTCTACTGAAATACGAGTTTTCTTGACTATTAAGTTCTTTTTATTGCTTACTAGTATCTCTATTCACCACTCTGCGTTTTACATAATCCACACTGCCACTAGAACCGAAAAGTGAGCCAAGTGGGTTGGCGTCGAGCAGGATACTTTATTCTGTATAACCTGTGAGCAAGAAGACATGTTTTTTGAGTCTCTCCTAAAACATCAATTAATTCACTTTCAGAGTAATCCATTATTTTACTATTGTACACATAAAATTTTGACAATCCTAAATGGCTACCAAAATGCAACAACGGTATCACAGGTCAAATATTTGTCATGTGGGAAATCGTTTTCATGGGTATTGGAAATAATCACAAGAAAAACCATGGAAATATATATATATATATATATATATATATATATATATATATATATATATCGCCTTAGAGCTGATCCTATGAGTATCTGCTAAACCAAACTTACTATAGTTTTGAAAATTTGGTGACAGGGTAATGATGTTAGGGCTAACTCATCTAAAATATTTTCAGTTCGTACCACTTCCGGTTATACCGGAAGTCGGTATTAGTCGCTTATTTTAAATGGAACACCCGTATATTAATACATTTTGGATTCTATGTCGAATTTTAAGGTAAGTTTGTTAAATAAACTAGATACGAAATTCAGTCGTTTAAAAAAAAACAGTTTTCTAAAAAAATTGACAGATGCGGTCTTAGTAATAACTCGTTAATCGTTCTGTTCCTGTCAAACAATTTGAATAAAACTTTAAGGTGTTGTAGGCAAAGGTTTATTGCAACAGTCTGCAAAAAATGACATTTGTGTTTTTCATAAAAATAAAATTATGAATGTCTAAACTTGACTATCAAAGAATGCAAGTCAAATGGAAACCCCTATTTTTTATTACTCAGATCTATTTAACGTCAAAAATTAAGGTAAGTTTGTTTAAATCTTTATTTGCCTAAACGTAACAGTTTCATACTTATTATCAAAAAAGTCCCAATTTTAAAATTTGTGATAAAAATGAGCTACACACTTAAATCTGGTATTCCTTGTTCGTGGTCACCATGGAAACCAAATAATTGAGAATTGAAATAAAGAAAAATATTTGAAAAAGTTACTGCAAAAAATTATAAAAATTGATAATTTTGTGATTCAAAATTCATTTTTGCCAAATAGAAATTTTCTAAGTCATTTTTTTCAAATTCGATATACAACATAAGTGTAAAAATTTAATACTTTATGAGTAAATCGAAAAAAACTAATTTTTACTGCGGAGGTAATACATACTTATCAGCGCATCATTACACGATAAAGATGCTTATTTATTTTGTTTTTCTTTTGTAGTCAATAGTTTAATAAAATTGTTGACAGTTTGTGTTTTTCTTTATGAAATGGATCGACTTGAATATTCTAATACAGATTATTTGAATTTAATTTTAATTCACGGAGAATGTCATAGAGTTGTAAAACGAACAGTAAGAACATTTATCCAACGCTATCCTGAGCGCCTCCGACCATCAGCAGATACAATAAGACGTGTGGTTCAAAATTTGGAACAGTTTGGCACATTTAAACACTCTGCGCCTCGCAAAAAAACTGCTATTGATAACGAACAGAATGAAGTTATAACTTTAGGATATTTCCGTGCCTATCCTTGCAATTCCATAAACGACGCGAAAACAGATATTGGCACACCAACAACTATCAGAAGTATTCTTAAGGAACATAAGTTTAGACCATACAGTAACTTTACTTTACAGTAACTTTTTCAAATACTGTTCTTTATTTCAATTCTCAATTATTTGGTTTTCATGGTGACCACGAACAAGGAATACTAGATTTAAGTATATAGCTCATTTTTATCACAAATTTTTTTGAGTAACTTGCATTTTGTGATAGTCAAGTTTAGACATTCATAATTTTATTTTTATGAAAAATACAAATGTCATTTTTTGCAGACTGTTGCAATAAACCTTTGCCTACAACACCTCAAAGTTTTATTCAAATTGTTTGACAGGAACAGAACAATCAACGAGTTATTACTAAGACCGCATCTGTCAATTTTTTTAGAAAAATGTGTTTTTTTTTAAAACGACTGAAATTTCGTATCTATTTTATTTAACAAACTTACCTTAAAATTCGACATAGAATCCAAAAATGTATTAATATACGGGTGTTCCATTTAAAATAAGCGACTATACCGACTTCCGGTATAACCGGAAGTGGTACGAACGTGAAAATATTTTATATGAGTTAGCCCTAACATCATTACCCTGTCACCAAGTTTTCAAAATTATAGTAAGTTTGGTTTAGCAGATACCCATAGGATCAGCTCCCAAAGGCGGACCCTGTATGTATGTATGTATGTATGTATGTATGTATGTATATATATATATATATATATATATATATATATATATATATATAAATTTGGGAAAAGTGATATTTTTGAATTTCAAGTTTCGCGAGTTTAAACATATATTTTGAACACCCTGTAATATTTATCTCTAATATTTCTTCATCAGAACATAGGATAAGCTTGGTCTCTCTTTCGTAACAAAACACAAGATGACACATAATAATGAATGTACACTGCTAATGCGATTTATTGGACAGCATTCAAATTATTTCAAAAACCGTAAATTTTACATGCATGAAACCTATATAAATAAAACTGTATAACTGCACGTAGAATCCAAAAATCGAATGATATACAGGGTGTTCAATTAAAAAGATACTAACTTTGTCTTGCTCTGATTTTATGGAAAACTCTGTATAGGCAAGAATAATTTTCATAATACGCATTACCATATAAATCACCAATTCACTTTACTCTATCGTTGACTCACCCGGTACAAAGCCTGTCATATGCCACTTACAATTTTACATTCAAACTAAACTCCAAATCTATCTTACTCTATTGTATAATACTTAAAATATTTAAAACAAATATATCGTATAAAAAACCAACAAAGAAAATGTAGTATAATTAATTGAACGTGAAACTTGGATAATGTATTAAGACACATTTAAGTGTCACATAGAAAACGAACTACCTGTAAATTTAATATGCGTAAATGTGTATTTTTTTAATTATCACAAAACTTACGTAATTTTTTTGTTTTTAGGAAATTGCCCAACTTAAGGGTTCGATAACTGGTTACGAAGAAAAGCTACTAGCAAGTCAGCAAGAGTTTACAGTAGTATCGATAGAACTACAGAATTGTAGATCAATTTTGGGTACTATAACACAGTTAACTACTTCACATACCAAGAAATGAAATACATATTTTATGTTTAATTCCATATACTATTTTTTACTCATTTACTTTGATTAAAATATAATCTGGCGTTAATTTTTTACTTTAAAAATACAATTCTAAAATCGAAATAATTTTAAAAGTTTTTAGATGTTATCTTTTGGACTATAGCCAATGTGGTAATGCAGTGACCGTGGTAGTTTTATTATACTGTGTACACTAATGGTTACAAATGTTTTAACGAACAAGTGAGGAATAGCTTAAAATGCTACCTGTTTGAGAGACATTAGGGTGTAACTTATTACAAACTGTTACAAATCTAGTTTCATGTCTTCCTTCTGATGGATGCGTTTCTACAGTATATAATCTCCGAAAAACTTCTGAAAATTTGTTCGCTGAAAATTATACTCGCGGCCCTGGTTTTACACACCACTGTTTAATCGCTTGTCATTTCAGTAAATAAATGAAAAAAAAAAGATTAATGTTAGCAAAGAAGATTATAGCTACCTTTTGATGTATTGTTAATTTGAATGAACTGTGGTTTCATATTAATCGAGTAGATCGGCCTATTTCCACAGTTTTTGCTTTTTGAGCGCGACGTTTCGTAAGCGGACTCTGCTTTCGTGATCAGGTTTAGTCCTGAGAAGGACTGTTTCCGTACTTGAGTCGAATTCATATGTTATGATTTTCCCCCCAAGCACTTGACTAGTCTCAGATTCGAACTCGGTACCTTTCACTTACAAGTCTGACACCTTTACCGCTGAACCACTGAGTAATCCAATATATATTTTTTAGATCTTATATGTATATTAAACTTTTTCGTGGTTGCGTAGTAGTTTATTGCACATGTTGCGCCGTAACTTATTGCGTAGGAGTATAGCTTAAGCTCTTCGCGCATTATTGGAATCCATATGGATTTAATTTCCACACTAGTTTGGCTTATTGGATTTTCTGCTAGCTTTCGGCGAGTTGTGTTCACGAAAATACAACTCGCCGAAAAAGGAATGAAAGAAAAAAATATATAATATATTATATATATATATTTATATATATATATATATATATATATATATATATATATATATATATATATATATATATATATATATATATATATATATATATAGTATATAAGCGGGATTGCTCCATAACTCCTTTACTATTACAAATACGAAAAATGCCTTATATAGAAGTTGTGCACAGTCATAAACTACACATTTTAAAATTATTTTCAGAATGACGGACTTCCGGTTATACCGGAAACTTATGCCAACTTCGTTATTTTAACTAGAACAACCATAGGAAATTAAATTTCCTTTCTATTGATGTAACATTGTCGATATTTTGGAGTGATAGTTTTCGAGATATTCACATTTTTATCTAATTTCAGTTTTTATTGCGCATTGCCGCGGTGCTTTGGAAAACGTTTGTCAATTGTTTTAAACAACCGATAAGAAGTCTTGCTTTTAGAATTCAATCATTTCTATCGCTCCGAAAATAACTTTTTTTAAACATGGATAACTTGATTTTTTTAAGGCACAAGAAATAAACAATAAATACTCAAGAATTAAGACCACAAAACTGAAAAGAAATACACAAGAAATACATAAGGAATGAACAATAAATACATAAGGATTGCACAAGTAATACATAATAATTACTTAAGGCTTACACAAGAAATAGAGAAGACATGCACAAGAAATACACAATAAATATATAAGGAACGATCAATAAATACATAAGGACAATTACTTAACGATTACAGAAGATATACAAAAGGAATGCACAAGAAATACAGGTTATCCTGTTGACACGTTCCCTCGTTTGATACTGCACGCGTCCGGTGTTTGTAAAACGTTGTAACAACTTTTGAAAGGCTGTTTCTCGGGGAAGTCTTCGTTCAGGATACCGTACCGCATAAATTCTTGACGCCAGTAACGCATTTCTTTGGCATTCTCCGAAAATGAAAGTCATGTCGATCAACTCTGCGTCGGACAACAACATTTTAATGGAAATGTCTTGTAGAAACACTTACACTGATACACAAGATAGCAAAGCACAACAGAAGCTCGGGAAACTGACGTTTCTTATCAGTTATTTAAAACAATTGACTAACGTTTTCCAAAGCACCGCGGCAATGCGCAATAAAAACTAAAATTAGATAGAAATGTGAATATCTCGAAAACTATAACTCCAAAATATCGATAATGTTACATCAGTGGAAAGGAAATTTAATTTCCTATCAGCTGATAAAAGAAAATATGTGTGTGTCAAATAACTCAGAAGCAATGCGACGTAGACCCATAGTATGGTTATTAAAGTGACATTTAAATTCAACGAGGAATTCAAAAGTATAATAATATTTATGTTGTTCTATTTAAAATAACGAAGTTGGCATGAGTTTCCGGTATAACCGGAAGTCCGCCATTTCTGAAAATAATTTTAAAACATGTAATTTATGACTGTGGACAACTTTTATATAAGACATTTTTTCGTATTTGTAATAGTAAGGGAGTTATGGAGTAATACCGCTTAAGTGGGCCACCCTGTATATAATATATATATATATATATATATATATATATATATATATATATATATATATATGAAAAAACATTATTGCGGGTCTGACTTATAATAAGCTAGAAAGAAACCCAATAAGCATTATATGAGTGTGAGAGAGACATAACTTTACCGATGTTGCCACCGATGTTGTACATATTTGCATGTAGGTACAAAATATGAACTACTTAAGTCTCTTTCAATCTAGCTTCAACATTTCTAACGAAACCAAAGCAACTAAGATGATGTTGAAAAGTCGCGTGTTCTTTGAAACTATTAAGTAAATACTTTACACTTAAACCATTGATTAATAAAACTTGTTAATCAATGCTTAAACATTAAATGATAATACCTCAAACATCGAAGTTTATTGTAGTTGCGAATTTATGACATGGTTCGATTACTACTCGTAAGAAGAACCAAGTAGAAACTTATGAGAGCTACCAATAAGAACATTAACATTCACGTTGGTAGTATAACTTAAGTTTAAGCATTATAATTCTTATTGAAAAACCAACTATTTTTAAAAATGAACAGAATACACTTTTTCAAAACTCTATAGACCTCCACCTTGCGCAAGGCAGTAACACAATCTGTGACAAAATTCAGTTCGGGGGAGTAATTGCACTTCTCATATCAATTATAATTTTATCTATTATATCAATATTAAAAAAAAATACAAAGAAATTCATTTTATCCAATAAATAAAATCTTAATTTGATCATTTTTAGTAATCATTTTAATATTAACATGAATTGGAGCTAAACCAGTTTAAGATCCATTTATTTTAACAGGACAAATTTTAACTTCATTATATTTTTTCCAATTACATACTTAATATGAAAACTATGAGATAAAAATATATTTAATTAAGTTATTGAACTTGTTTAAGTATATATTTTGAAAATATAATAAAGAGCTTATATGCGCTATTAACTTTACTATAATTAATTAACTAAATAATTTGGACAAAAATATACAATTCGGGACTTGCAAAAAACTGATTTTCAATTCTCATTGACAGTAGTAATAAATGTGTCATTGATACTAGCCTACTCAAAAGACGCATGTATGACATCAGCGCTTTTAGTTTGTTGTGTATTCTATCTCACTTAGCACGTGAACTGATTCTACTGTCTTTGTTTTACTTGTTATAAGTCAGACCCGCATAATATTTTTCTATATATATATATATATATATATATATATATATATATATATATATATATATATATATATATATATATATATATATATATATATATATATATATATATATATATATATATATGTTCTCAAAATTTATAATGGATTACTCAATGGCTCAGCGGTAAAGGTGTCA
Organism: Vesta saturnalis; assembly: GCA_036346205.1. NCBI lineage: Eukaryota > Metazoa > Arthropoda > Insecta > Coleoptera > Lampyridae > Vesta > Vesta saturnalis. The sequence continues at coordinate 120,282 of JARFJB010000834.1, forward strand.
GACTTGTAAGTAAAAGGTACCAAGTACGAATCTGATAGTAGTCAAGTGCTTGAGGAAAAAATCATAACATATGAGTTCGACTCAAGTGCGAAAACAGTCCTTCTCAGGACTAAGACTGATGACGGAAACTGAGTCCGCTTCCGAAACGTCGCGCTCAAAGAGCAAAAACTGTGGAAATAGGCCAATCAACTCAATTAACATCTGAAAATATTCCGGCCAAGGGATAGAACTGGTGGCGTTCTAGTATTCTACGGCGATCTCCTGAACTCCTAGGGGTATCGTCTTCCGTGATTGAGGTGGCCCCGTCGACCATTAAAACTCGGCGGATCTCCATGGACTATTAAGGGTTGGGAGGCAGACCGGAGTTCACAAAACCCATGGCAAGGAGTCTCTGGGGAGGCGTATCAATACTTTGTATGAATTTGGGTTAGTTTATAGTGATCGGCAATATGCTTTAGATTAAACACTATAGGGGATACGACCTTGGTGACAATATACGGTCCGGAATACTTCAGTTCTAACTTGGCTGCGCGGCGAAAAACAGCGGATATTTTATCCACTTAGCTGTGCTTTCCAGTCGTTGCGCCGAAGGTTATAGTGCTCCTCTGGTTTAGTGTACGCTAGGTTTAGATTTGTGTCTCACTAGTTTAATTAGATCCTGTAACTAAATTAATCTGCGGTTATAAACGGGGACATTAGGTTCGGTACTGGTATCGTCAAAACTGGTGGTGGTTAGGTGAAAGTGAGTGCAGACAAGTGACGGTCCAATCGCGGTGATTGTTGTTATAAAACTACACGATTATGGTTTTTAAAGTACGATTCTCTCTTTCTATGAAACTGGGTTTCGTGGTGTAATGCGGGGTACATTGTTGGTGTATACCGAGTTCTGACATCATGTGGTTGAAAGTATGATTATAGCTTTTCTTAGGGGCTTGACCATTACTTACTTGGTAAAACAGTTTTGGAAAACGGCTAGGTAGGAACGACCTTCAGATGGATCGGGGTAGAGGTTTTATAATATTACAACTGTATTTCTTGATTTTAAACCGTACAAAAGCGGTCGTCTGTTTATCGGACCATTTTATCAGAGATTTTGTGAAGTAACTTGACTAAAGGCAGTACGGCGTTAAAGAAATTAGGGATAAAACGGCGGTACAAGAAGAAATCCCTAAGTAAGTACGTTTGGAGAGTTCTGGGGCACCCCCACCACATTTTCAAGGTCGGGGTCAAGAGTCACACCGGCGACGTGGAGGAGCACTTAAACCCCGCCACCCACATCTTCAAGGTTGCACAGTGCAAAGGTTACATAGCCCAGCCCCCACATTTTCAAGGTTGCACAGTACAAAGGTTTCACAATGCAAAGGTTACACAATACAAAGGTGATACAATGTAAACGTTTATACATGAACATAATTACAAATGTCTCAAGAACACATAAAAATTATGATAGTATACCACAACGCAATTTTTATAGCTCACACACAAAAAGAAAATGATGTTTGTTTTATGAACAGATTTCATGCATCCATTCAGATATATGGTTTTCTTTAGGAATAAAACATTTTGATCCAGTACAGGTGCAAAAGGTCCTTTCCACTTCTGCTTCATTACACCTGCATGGACGTGGCGCAAGTATTTGGACGTACGTGCAGTGTGGCGCCCATCGTAGATGTTCCTGTAATGGAGTGTAACGAAATAATTTGGGTTTTGGATAGTTAAGTTACTTTGGTACTTTTCTATAAATTTTTTGTACAAGTTGTACATATTTACTCAAACTTTCTTTCTAATAATGCTTACGTTGTTTCTGTTCATAACTTGAACCATATATTTCCAAGTAATTTTACTATCAGTCTAATATAAATTTTCGTACCTTTGGTTATTCAAATGCTATAAATTCACATTTATATATTTCATTTAAAATCTGCATTGTTACTCCCTCTAGTGACGTATCCTAAAATATATTTAATTAAGGGGAATTATATTACAAGCTTTTAGAAGTCCTCTCTAGATGGCGTTAGTGGAGAAATCACAATTTAGAATTTCTGGTTTTATTTAGATAAAAAGGGTGATAACAATGTATTGTGTTTAATACAACTTTAACATAAAAATTACGTCTTCTTTCTTTCCTGTCGCGTCCATTTTGCCAAGCTGAAAATTTTTGATGCCTTCTTGAAAATTGCTTGATAGAATTATACGGTATAACTAATCGGATATATCTTCAAGAAGCATATTTTGCAATAAAACAATTGGTGCTTTTTCTAATTACTATTTACAAGTTTTGTTGCTCGCTTACATGCGGTTTTTGAAAAATTTTCTCCGGCAAGATCGAGTAAGTTACAGATGAATTTCTCTGATTTTGTTAGTAATAACAGACTTTCTTTCTTAGCGTTTGAAGACGTTTTAAACAAAACACGAATTATTGATGCTTTCGTAAACAAAGGAAAGCTCTTCGACAGCTTCTCATTTGGCCCGTTCTATCTAAGGGGTAACGAATAAAGATTATTTACTTACATAATGTTAATTACCTTCTCCTTTTAGCTTCAACGAATTACCTGCTACTTTTAGCTTGAACGAATTACCTTCTTCTTTTGGCTTCAACGAAGTACCTTCTACTTTTGGATTCTACGATTTAACTTCAACTATTATCTCCACATTATCTACATTCTAGTACTATTTTGGTTTACCTTCTGAGTTGTAGCTAAAATCAAACAGGATCGTGACAACTTATGCCTATGTTCGTGATCCGAGAGCATCGACTGAACGTAACTACTACCTGCGTATAGAAAGGTTAGATCGTTCCTTTTTTTTTGTTTTCTCTATTGTTACATGAACGTTAATTGAATAATGATAAAAAGTACATCTGATAAAAATAACGTAATCAATTAGTCAGTTAAAATAATACCTTAATCTACATTTAATACCTGTTATCACTATATCCTTGTTGCTGTATCAATAAGTAATCCTTCACTTCACAATCACGTAACCTTCCTTATCTGTTCTTTTGCCATTACTTTCCTTCCCTCATTTTGTTTGTAATTATAATAATAACATTTAATTGTATCTGTTGTGGCTGCCATTTTTGGTGTTATGTGCGACACCACTGTAATTGGGATGTGCACAAGTAGTTACACAATAGCCAAACGAACCATTAGATAAACATATGTTTTCATTACATTTGGTGTAAACCTTAATTAATTTTTTTTTCTCTCTTGAAATTTATGCCTTTATGAAAAATTTGATAAATATTTGATTCATTACTGTTTAAAAGATAAAATGCTTGCTGAGCTATAACATTTTCGTACTCACTATAAAAACTTATTTCTTTTATGATCCGTTTTGTGTAAACCACCGCAAGTTGTTTTTTTAATTATTTAGTAAATAAGTTACGCTTTGTATAGGCGTCGATATACTTTTCTCTTTTTTGTAAAATAGAGAAAAACTATTCTGGCTTGCGAACGGTATTTAATTACTATTTTTTTTTGTACATTTGGGATATCTACACCTATTGTTTTGTTGTGGATTAATTAGATCCACACCTTCAACTATTTAGTCTTAATTTTTTTTAAAATAAAATATACATTTGTTTCTTTCGCACTACAGCAGTGTTGTTATTTCTATTTCCTGGTGTCCTTCCCTTTTCCTAAAATCTCCTTGTTCATTCCTTTCTGCACCACTGTCCAAGAGTCGGGACAGCGGTGAAGCATTCATATATACTCCTTAGCGCTTCTGTTGTGGTAGGAGGTAGTAAATCTTTTTTTTCCAATTGAACCTAGTTAGATATTTGTTCACATATTCGCCGCGCACTAAGATTAAACAGACACAATGGTTGGTAGCAGTCACTACACTCCTAATCGTCTTGTAATGGGGTGTTCGACATACTGATACTGTTGGATATGTCACGTTTGTATGTGTATAGTTATCTCTCGTCTAAAGTATGTATGACCTTGTACATACATATGTATAGGATACCTTATTGACCACCTTGTGTGTACTGAAGTAGAACAAAAGGTGGAATAATCTTGATGTGTATGATTAGAGAGCTCCTTGAAGCGGTGTGGTGACCGACGTCCGTTATTAACCTTGAATGAAAAATAATGGGGAGGTAAGGTATAAATAGAAATGCAGTGTCGTATACAACGCAAAACATATTACGTCAAGCTGTAGAAAAGACTACGAAGGCGATTATTATGAATTCAAAACAATGTCGTGACATTTTAATTAATGTGCAGTATTTTCTAAATAAAAGTAAATCAAAGTATGCTGGTATCGGTCTGTCACTCCTATCCAATCTAGAACCAGTCGTGAAGATCAAAGAGTAATGGTATAGTGTATAATATGATACATATGCGTGGACAATCAAGGTGTAATTACAAAATATTTTTACTCGCCTGAAGAGTCATGTTTGCCGACAAAGATGGGTTCGAAAACTGTGTCGTATGAAACTATTAACAAGAAGAGAATTTTTCGCGTCTATGATTGTGAAGAATCGGAAATATATTTAGGATGGGAGTCTATAGAGCAGTTATGGGGACTTCTGAAGATAATAAGTTACCGATTGGATCTACTATCTACTATGGAATTTTACAATAAAATAATAAACGCGCCAGTGGAAATGCCTGATGTTGACATACATAGGTTAATAGCTCCATTGCAAGATATATATATATATATATATATATATATATATATATATATATATATATATATATATATATATACGGTGTTTATTAATTAGTGTTAAAGTTTCAGGTAGCGTTATAGTCCAGGTAAAGCTGAGAAACTCTATAACAAAATTAGTGCTAGGCGGTGCACCATTTCTTCTCACGAGCCATCCAAAGTTCGAAATTTGACCGACTTCATTAGCTTTTATCTGGGAAAGTATCCGATGAAAAATTTATTTTCAAACAAAATATTGATGTTAAATTTTTTTGCAATTTTTTGGTTGCATTCCGCACCTTCTAAAACCTCATATTAAGATTTTAAAAGATGCATAATTTGAGAAAAATACGCTTGGCAACTAGGTCAATTTTGTGGTGAATGAGAGTAATTAGCTAGAGACTGCATGTTTTCAAAAAAAGAATAGAAGACTGTTGTAACATAATCCTACCAAATATCCTGGATGTATCTGTGAAACGTTTTAGTAGTATAGTAGTATTTTGTGTATATATGAAGATAAATAAAAGTTAATATTGACAAAAAAAATTATTACATAATAATATTACAGTAGATAGAAGTAAACATACAGGGAATATTATATAATGTCTTTGTTATAAATCCATGAATTGTGAGAATTATCAAAACCCAACCACTTATCGAGAGATTTATTTCCTTGACGTATTACACGTTCATCTAAGTGCATGTCAGCATATTTCCTCTTCACTTAACCCTTAATTGGCTCCCTGATGTACACAGAACACTTAACAGGATAAGAAACCGAGCAAACCTACTAGGCGCTCTCCGGGGTAGACTCAGAGGTTGCCACCCCAAAACACTATAACACACCGATTTCCGAGCATTCATATACACTAATATAAACCCTAATTATATCTCCTCTAGCGCTTCCTGTAAATGCCGAATACACAGGTTACCTTTCAGGTACCCTAACGACCTCCCTCACAATACACGCAAACATACCACCCGTCACACAGAATACAGACATTGCAAAGAAACTGGCGCACAAAATATTTTCGGCGAAACAATCCCAACCAGAGAGATCCTTATAACTACCGATTTCCTCAATTCCCGCGTAAAAATCTAAACTAAAATACAAGCACTCCCCCCCCCCCGCGGTCCTAACACAACTCCTTGACGACCTCCTCGTCGAGATCCCTAAATAATAGTCCTTATGCCCTCCACATCTCCCCGTCTATTCGATGACGACTTCGCAAGATACCGGCAAACGAAATGGATTAACCACAAGTAGCACGCTATACTCAGGTAAACAACACTTAAACATAATTATTCAAATCAAATCAATTTTATTTCTTTTTTTAACACCAAAAATAACCTCAACTCGTGATTGTATACTATACAATTACACAAGACGCCGCAACACCAAGAAAAGAATGACCAAGGCTGAAGAGGAGCAGGACTCCTGAACAGTCTACGAACAAGATCTACATAAGCTAAAATAAGTAAGTACTAAACATAAGCATAAGCATACTAATAAAAAAAATTTAAAAAACGCCGATTAAGCTTTGACAGCGCAGAATAAAACATTTTTGCAAAACTTTGGTTTTATAGTAATACAATAGGTATGTTAAACGTTAACGAAAAAGTTGTCGTTTACAACGCTATAATAAATTCCGAACTGCACATCCATCAGCCATATACTACGCGATTTGGAAACAACGATGAAATCAGAATACCCATTCAGGAAAAGATGTGCACTTTACCATCAGAAAGTTATGTCTACGTAGAAGGAAGATTGTTGGGGGAGAATGGTACTGTCTCTAACACGGCTCGGTTCGTTAATAATGGAATCGCATTTTTGTTCTGTGAAATTAGGTACGAAATGAATGGAATCGTGGTAGATTCCGTAACTAAGCTTGGACCAACGTCAACAATGAAAGGATTGGTATCATTAACCCCGAAAGATCTGGCCCGTCATGAAAATGTGGGTTGGTTTCCTACATCAAACAGCACACTAACAAATGCTCAAGGTTACTTTAATGTTTTTGTACCTCTGCGAATGCTACTCGGCTTTGCTGAAGATTTGAAACATCAGACAAGACTTGGTTTTGATTCGCAGTAACATTGATAGTAATGGAGTAATTTCAACTGTAGCGGAGGAAGCATTGAAAGTTAATAAGATAAGACATACTGAAAGTTCCACACATCATTCCAGCATTAGCGGAGGTATTGGCGTTAACGAAGCAAATACTCCAGTAGCATTAAGAAGTTGGGAAACACATATATCCAAACGTTCCTACAACAGATAAACATACATGGGCAATCAAAACCTCTATAAGTATATAAACACCTAGGTACATTATTATAACATTTCAAACGGGACGAGAGAACAATGTTTCTCAAGATATGATCAAATTCGATAAATGTACACTAAAGAATATTAGGGTGTTCTTTAACACGGATTGTTATCCGCATGACAATTTAAACATTAATTATGAGAAGCACTGCTTTGCTGTGTTGTATGAAATGTCATACTATCAAAGAGAACGTCAGCCATTACACACACCTAATCAATTTACGACAGTCTCGCCATTGATAGTAACAGACTGCTCGAATCAAAAAGAGGCATTGCACTCTAAAGCGGTAGTGCTCCGTGTAGAATTCGAAGCATCGGCCAACATACCAGCCAATATGACAGCATACTATGGTACACTCCATAATCGTTTAGTTACCTAATCAAAGAACCAAGACAGCTGTAATAGAATTCTTCAAGTAGAAAAGTTAGTTACTAATCATTGTAATTATTAAATGTAATTGTGCTCTGTTAATTTTTACTATAAATCTACGAAATAATTTATGTAAGCAGTTAATATTTTTAATAAAACTTAAAAATCTGTTTTGTTTAAAATTATTTAATATATAATTATTATTATCCCAATTAGGTTACGTAACATTAATGCGTAATAATTAAAGTTCCTTTTAAAATATATATTTATAAAATTTTATTATAAATTATATATTAAAATATTATATCAATTTACATTGTTATATTTAAAAGATTTACTTGTTTATTTTATTACAAGGTGAATGTACATTAGCATAAGATTACAAGTCAATACCAATATTTCTACCCTCTGGATCGTACAAATTCATTCCCTGGCAACCTCTAATAGACCGCTTATAAAGGATCGACTTTCTCCAATTCAGGATTTCTCCGATTCCCGTACCAACGTTGAACACGTATCACGTACTCGATATCGTTTGTTATCCCGGGACCTAAGGGCTATTTTGTTTAACATCTCAGCATATACAGGGTGTTAGACTTTAGTAGGCCAATCCGCTAAAATTCTATACCATTCCGATTGAATAGGGTTGCGAAATCTGGGTAAGAAGTCCTATGGTCTCTCGTTCGGTGTCACTAATGCGGACATAATAGCCCATACAAAGCAACAATAATTATCTTTGTTTTTTACATTAACTATGGCATGTTCTCGCTCAATTTCGGCTGGTAAAATCATATAGAAAGATCCCGTGGTGGGAGAAAATGCCGGCATGTTTATTTCTAAATATAAGAATTGCACCAGCGGCCACCTACAAATACATTACTATTACATCATAGTATTACTCACACAATTACCAGAACCTTTATGTTAAAATTCTGATAGATTGGCATCCAAAATCTCATTATTCTTTGAAAAGATTCTTCTAACACCATTCCGACTTAAAATGTCATACTTTGTTTGAAACGATTTTATTTCAGTACTCTCTCCACTGCTGAGAAAGTATAAACCAAACAACTCAAGATTACATTTCAGAAAAAGGTGTTTCTGCAACTGAAGCTGTATTAGTTTCAAAACGTTTACTTTAACATCATCCATAAGCGTTTGCACGTTAGTATAGGTATTGCCTGGACATACTCTGTACGTAACAATGCGGTGCTTAAACGCATTCTGAATTACTTCAAGCCCGGTATCAATAAGTATACACACATTTGCTTTGTGTCTATTGCTTCTCAGATGTTCCTGGAAAGCATGTCTAGGAGCATCAATTGAACAATCCGTGTAGTAGATCATATCAACACTTCTGGTACTTTTCTTTTGCACAGATTCGTTGCACCGTTGCGCATTACGTTTTCTTGAATTGTTCATACGTGACGGTCCTGGTTGCGCAAAGGAATCAGCAACTTGTTGTATTCTGCTTTGTTGGTGCCAGAAGTACTTGGTTGCACTACATTGCTCTTTGATGTATGGTTTTTGGGAAGTAGTCAGCTGTATGGCAGATACAGCTGCCTGCCTCTGAGAAGGTGCGGTAATGGATTATGCTCCTAAACAATGCACGGTTCATTGATGGCGAACTAGAGCATCCATTCTAGAAAATGTTTTCGAACATCCACATTGAAACATGTTGTTTGTATCTGTAACAAAGAAAATGCATAAATACAGGTATATAAATGCAATGAACCCGCTGCTACTGGAAGATCATAAGTCACGCATGGTCGTGACGTACCTAAAATCCAAAAGAAAAAATTACTTATCTGGTGGAAACTATAATCAATTAATAATACTTGTACAATAAAATTCAAACGCTTTCATACCTCTGTTCGCAGGTGAAGGAAAATTTCGAACGATGTTACCAGCGGGAATTTGGTTTACTGAATCTAAAATCCAAATAATATTCTTCGTGGAAATACAAAGAAGAAAACTTTTCCAAGAAAGAAATTAAAGCAAAAATATAAGAAAACATGAAATTATAAGTAGAAGAATGGAATTAAATCAGCTATGCAAGAGAAAATATTTGAAATTATTCTAAGTCCAATTAAAGCAAATATATAAGAAAAACATACATTTCTTAGAAAGAAATTAATGCAATAAATAATAAATATGAAAAATTTGAACTATCAAATAATAAATTAAAAATTATTATTAATTTTATTAAATACATAAATAAAAAGTTTACCTCGGGTAGGATTTGAACCTACGACCTGTACTTTGCTAGAGTACCGCGCTAACCAACTGCGCCATCAAGGCTCAAGCCCCAATCGATGTAAATTTTGTCTTTATGTATGTAGAACTTATTCGTTCATAAAAAAGACATAATAATTATCAAATAATAATTTAAGTATAAATAAATATTTACCATTATTTGAAGACATGACAACACCTTGAAATTTACCACTTGTCGTATAGAAATAGAATGACTCTAGTGGGAAAACCAACTCATATACAAAATTTTGGGTAGTGACATCAAGGTAAAATTTTATTTATTTATGCAACTTTTTATACTGTCTATAATTATTTGATAATCCTACTTGTTATTACATGCAACGTTGTATTATATATAATTAAGACCTTGAAAATGTAGTGTGTAAATTTCCATACATCAATTTAGCCTTTATATTCTGAACACATCAACATTTAACAAACTGATAACAATAGATTACAAAACAATTCAAATGGGATGAAAATTTATTACGATAATAACAAATTTTACTTTTCAACCCTAATAATTGTAATAAAGTTCATTGTAACAGTTATGAATTCATGCGTAAATATATTTTAAAAATTATGAATTTTATAATCATTATTAACTACAAATTCACCTAATTCATAACTTTGTGTATCCATGTATGTTGAGTTAATTATATCCCAGATTAAATTCCTTATTATAACTCTCCCGTTAATCTTATTTTCTCAGCGACTATAAGGTAGCAGTGGAGAGAATCGTCAACGAGAGCCGCCTCGAGAAGAAGAAGAAGAAGATTTATTATATTTAAGTTTAGATCCATATATATATATATATATATATATATATATATATATATATATATATATTGTTTTGTTAATGTAAGTAAGGTAATGTAAGTGTATATATTTAGCTTTATAAAACATACAGGATAATGTATGTATCTAAGCTTTTCTTGTTTATTGGTTAGAGTGAAATATCAGCTGGTAAACGATCGGCCCTATTTAAAAGAACCTACGCCCACCCTCGACTTGAGTTACATTCGCGGAAAACATAATTGTAAAAGTAAGCTAGCCCATCACGCCAGTACAAAGTCAATGCTTGAATTGTATCGAGCGACCTAAGATATAATGGGTAACCAGTAATAGATATGCATCTTTAACGGACGTTTCATTGATCTTAAGGAGGTCAATGCAAAAACGGGTTTCGTCATCTTCCTTTTTTGCAAGAACTCTCGGTGAACTCCATGGAGTACCGGTGGGTTCAGTGAGTACGGCATATAGCATCTTCGCTTACGAAGCTGTGTATTTTGGGAGTGAGGGGGTATTTTTGTTTGATCGGAGTGGGGATTATGAGATGAAGTTCGGTATGCACAGCTCTTTGCAGTCGGTATCAGGGGACAAGTCGATTTTAAATGAATAGGTTTCCAGATTTCAAGTTCAAGTTCAAATAAAAACTATTTTTTCTAAAAAGTAAATCCCCAATGGTATGTCATAACACAGTGTTGGATCGTTATGTGCCAAATACCGGATTTTGGAATACTTCGGAAGTTGGGTGGAGCTAGTCAAAGAAAAAGTAGACTTGTCACTAATGAACATAATGGCGGATGCGGTACCGACTAGAGCTGTGACTAGTTGTTGCTGGATGTAAACGGTGGTCGCAAAGTGTAGATCATAATGTACGGAAGAGAACTATTGGACTCCTTTAAGAATCTCTTACTGGCTATATCCCGGAAAGACGCAAGGACAGTAACGTGAGAAAAACTCACGTCTGTCACAACATAAACAAAAAGTAGTGACTTCTGTGAATGGTTGTTGCTGTATGTAAACGGTGACAGACAGTAGATGAGGTAGTGAATAGAGTTTCTGGTTTCTCAGAGGAATCTCAAAGTCACAGAATTTAATAGTGACGTTTTGAATCAATGCACATTGCCTTAGGCTGTCTAACATATGTACATATTCCCTACGTTAATATAATAATTGAGTCGATCACAAGACAACAATAATCTTGCAACCAGAATATATATTTTGTATACGTTAAGTGAACCGATGTTAACTGAGTTTTGTTGCTCGATTGTGTTATGTGTCTGCGCGTACCATAAACACGATTATTATATATAATTTAAAAATTATCTTATTACATACCGTATGTACTTGTAAGTGTGTTGAATTCTATTCCCTTTATACAGGCAGTTTTGTGTGGATTAGTTGAAATAATCTTTGTACTTTTGTTTTGTTCTTATTCTCTGCCGTTCATAGTGTTGGCTGTGACTATTGTATATGTAATTCTTAGCTTCTCGATGTTCTGACTATGCTACTTGCTGGTAGTTATTCAAATTGGTAACGTACTTAAGATTTTTTAGTTCTTCTCGCTTTCAAAAGTAATACAGGTATGCCATGATTTTAGGGTGGGAAAGGGATAACTTTAATGATACTTGACGGATTTCGTAATCTAAAAAACGTATAGCTGTATACAGGATAAAATATTTACGCCTACACTGATCTCATGGTTTACGTAAGACGTTTTGGTTTAAATTCCATTACACCTGTAATCTAACATTGAATTAGGTGCTATACTTTCTTACGTTACGCAACTAGTAGTTATAAGCCCGACTTTAACCCAAACAGGTTATAACTTGTCTGGATTAAAATCGGCTTTGCTTTTTGGGGTTTATGTCTATCTAACGTGATTGTTGTCTATGCTAAATGTTGTCTTAGCTAGTGCGCGACGCTTATTGCGTGAAAAATAGATCGGACAGCAGAAGAAATAGATTAATTTCTACTTGGGTAAGATTTGAATTCAGTGATAGTAGTTGTAGGTTATTATATACAGGGCTGAATGTGCTCATCAAGACTGAATCCAAGTATTTACTTAAGCCTAGAAAACTTTAAAAATTTTGTGGTGGAAGAGGAAAATACGCACAGATCTTTTTCAGATAATGGTGGCGAGTGTAAATTGCACAATTATATAATTAATAGCGACGGTGAACCCCATACCGCACAACTTGTTTCTAAGCACAAAATAGAATATTTCAAATTTTATTTGCTGGACGGTACACTATGGGATCTTTATATAATAAAAGACCTTATAATTCTCAAAGTTGAGTCACTAAGAGGTATGGATGGTCGATATTCTGGTAGACAAGGTTAGACCACGCATGAAGATGAATTTGTATTTAAATAAATCTTACATTTTAATGTAATTGTGATATACTGTGCCTGTGTCCGTGCCTGTGTCTGTGTCTGTGTCAGTGTCTGTGTCTGTGTCTGTGTCTGTGTCTGTGTCTGTGTCTGTGTCTGTGTCTGTGTCTGTGTCTGTGTCTGTGTCTGTGTCTGTGTCTGTGTCTGTGTCTGTGTCTGTGTCTGTGTCTGTGTCTGTGTCTGTGTCTGTGTCTGTGTCTGTGTCTGTGTCTGTGTCTGTGTCTGTGTCTGTGTCTGTGTCTGTGTCTGTGTCTGTGTCTGTGTCTGTGTGTGTGTGTGTGTGTGTGTGTGTGTGTGTCCGCGTCGGCGTCGGCGTCTGCGTCTGCGTATGCGTCTGCGTCTGCGTCTGCGTCTGCGTCTGCGCCTGAGTCTGCGTCTGCGTCTGTGTCTGTGTCGATTAATTATGTTCTATGCAATTTTTTTTATACCACGCGTAATTTAACGGCAATGAAAATTCCTAAGGTAAAATTTAAGTGTTAGTTCAAATTTTTTCAATGTCTGAATAACGATTAATGCTATAAGAAAAAAATGTAGACCTATTTATTAAAGAAACTTTAATTTTACGTAACTTTTCGTTATAAAGTTTCTTAATATAACGCAAGGTAAGTTTAGAAATTAATTAAATATGAACGAAAATGGTACAGTATTATTGAAATTTTATAGAAGTGGGCGGCATTGGATTTTTTTAAGTTAACATGTCTTTAAGTCTATTAATCTCTATACGGCATGAAGTTTTAAACGTCATTCTGACATAGATTATTATTTTTCTTTTTCAATAGTGCCCGTTTTAAATTTTTAAATTTGATTTTACATCTAAAATGTTTGTCATATTAAAAATGCGTCCTAAATTGTTCGAATGTTTGGTCGAAGCAGTACTTTTAGGTTTAAAAGGACGCTTCAATTTTCCTTCGATAGATAATATTAAAAATAACGTAATCTGATCAATTACAAATATGGCATATTCAATTAAATCAATTTCTGATGATAATAAAAACAATATTAGAGAAACATTTGTTAAAAATTTATGGACTGTTAAAAACTATAAAGAAACCTTTGAAGAAAAAAGAATTAATAACTTTTTTAGACAAGCCTATAATAAAACTAAAATATTTTTAAATCCAAATAATGGTCTCTTAGTAGTGTAAAGATCCAGCGTCCTTTACGTATGTTTTTTAGAATTAAATAAATTATTCGCGGACCACCCTATATTTCAAATTACAAAAGATTGCGCGATATTGCACCACAATTAATTCATAAATCATCGCTGACGTGGATTTCTAAAAACCAGTAAGTTTTTGCACGTCAGAGCAATTTAAACCAATCCAATAACGGCATCCCCCGCAACGGTAGCCACGAAGCCGCCCCCAGATGCACCTTTATAAACCCGCGACGCACTGCAGAGAAGAGAATTCAAGGGAATTCAATTGAATGCACTTCGCTTCGTTCATTCATCCGTAACGTACGTGAAATACCTGCTCGTGACCGAGACTGCTACGCCGTTCCTGATATCCAGTAGCCGCCAGTACCGATTGCTTCTTGTAATCACCGACCTGTTAATCGCTGCCGCGGAGTCCATCGCGATCGTGTGATAACGCACACCAGCTTGCGCCGGGCGCCCTAAAGTTTGTTACCGAACTGCAATTAAAAGACACGTAAGTTGTAGAATTATATAATCTAACAATTTACAACAAATCACTACAGAACGTAAATAACAACGGGCTTAGTCTCCAGGAGTTATAACGTTAACATTACACCACCACATACAGAAAGAGTGTAACGTAGGGTAGATCCCGACGTCACTCGCAAACAGCTGAGGGTAAAGGTTTGATACAGGTTAGACAGACAGCTGCCTACAGTCTACTGTTGGAGCTAAGGCCCCCGCTTACTACACATACATACACCGCCTACAGGCAAACACAATAACAACACACGGTGTCTTTAATCGCAGAGGATACACCAGAAACCCGTTGCATAAATTTGTATTAAGAATAAATGTCGCGAAACCGTTCTTAAATAAATACCGCCGGAAATTAAAACATTAGATAATCCGTAAATTATCTAATGTTTACCTGTAGTAAATAATAAAAATACGACCTTACTAAAAGGATAAATTTAAAAATATTCATTTTAGTATAGCGAGTATTTCGTTTACTTTATAATTTGTATATAATTGAATTTAGTTATGCCGATAGGACTTAATCCAGTCTTTTAGATCGTCTAAACGCTTTTTGAGAACAAAACCCGTCCTCAAACCGGTTCTAAAATATAATTATAGTCCAGAGATCTCGCCCTTGTTTCACGCGAATCTTCCGCGAGTATTTCTTCATTGGAGTACGACATACAAGCTTCAGCGCTCCAGAGAGCTGAAGAGTTTAACATACAGTACGCATAAGCGGGGACAAGTACTGATTTTACCCCGTGACCTAGAAACAACTCGAGTTCATTGCGTTGGCGATTCCGACCCATACCTATTAAGGCTACCGCATGCGCTATTGTAAGACAGGACCGTAATTTAAATATTAAGAATAAATTCCATTCCATTTTAAACGCGAGTTGGAAGGAAACTAGGTAGGGAATAGATTAAGATATTATATATATATATATATATATATATATATATATATGTATATATATTTCACAGAAACGACTTCGCACCCGTTAACAAGGATTGACCGAATTCCCCCAGACGAGAGAGAGAAGAGCAGAAGGAGCCCCAAGGATCGATTATATTTAGTTTTGGTATCGTTTATTATTATTGTCAGCTATTAAATTACAAAATAGTACACGCTTTAAACCGCTTTAGTAAAATTATTTAAGGTGACAGTGTTAAGCCCACTAAATAGTACGAATCCACACCCCGTTTAGTAAGAAATTTATAAACACGACTGAGTTTAGCCGAGGTAAAATAAAACCGTGTCCGTGTCCGTGTCCGTGTCCGTGCCCGTGTACGTCTGTGTTTCCGTCTCCGTCTCTGCCCCCGCCTCATTAGCTGAATAACGATTTTATAAGAAAAAGTGCCCTTTGAAATCTGTATTAGGTAACCTCACTTGATTGTAGACCATCGGATTATTACTTTTTTTTTGCATAAACAATTTTTGTTATTTGAATGTATTAACGTTATCTTGCTGTATGTAGTACTTTTTCCATAGGTTATGTTAATTATGTAATTTTTGGGTGTTTTTTTTTCATCTAATCATTTTTATTTGCTCTCTATCTTAACTAATTAATTTTAATCTTGTCTCTTGTATGGTTTATCTGTTGGGACAATAAAACAATAATAATTATTTTTATTATTATTAATGTAAAGCGCAGTAAATCTAAAAATTAAATAAACATGATTGAAAATGCTAAAGCTGTATTATTGATATTTTATAGAAGTGGGTGGCTTTGGAAATTTTTTACGTTAACATGTATTTGTGTCTATGAATCTCTATCTGACAGGAAGTTTTAACGTCATTCTGACATAGATTATTGTTTTTACAATGTTTTCGTTATGAACGTATAAAAAAGAGGTTGCACAGTTATCATAAAAAAATCTTATATATTAAAATAATCGGCTCTCGCAGATTGCGAGACAACCGCTTGATGGATTTCGATGATTCATTTTTACGTTATCATATGTTTATATATTTATGTCTGACATAAAATTTTAAACGTCATTTTGACATAGATCATTGTTTTAATTTTAAACGCAAAATTTTGCGGGAGAAGAGCTTGTTGAAATTAAAATTATTTCATTTCTTTTAATTTAAGTTAGCATTAACCTCTGTCTGTCATGAAGTTTTAAACGTCTGTTTAACATAGATTCTTGTTTTTGCGTTTACAATGTTGTCTATTTTCGTATTTTCTTATAAAAGAGATTGCATAATTATCCTTAAAAATGTTTTTAAAGTTATTTCATTTCTTATAATTTCCATTTTGTAGGTTGGATGGTCGTATGGTCTTCCACACCAGATATTTACTTTTGTACTTATTTTCTAAGCAAATAATAAATGAATAATTGAAACAACGTATTCTATTTAATTTTTGTTTAATTTATTTTTTATTAACTACATATTCTAAGTGTGGAAATTTCTTACCAAACCTTCCCCGTGCTTGAATTTTCAATCAGGAATTTTCTTTTAAGAATATTCCTGTTATAGTTCAATCAGGAAGATATAAATACATCTAAATTAATTTAAATAAATCCATGTTGTTGTGCAAAAAAGTTTGCATAATTGGAGATAATGTGTTTCAATCCCGACTAATCCTGCTTATAAAGGTTAATCTGCGAGATTAAGTGTTAAATGAACAAATGTTAATTGGAGATTATAAATAAAAACTGAATAAAGGGACTTTAAACAATTACTTTATTTATGTAGGTTCCTACAACTATTTAAATTTAAGTTACTTATTCCAAATTCTTAAGTAGGTTTCCAATACGCGATACACTAGTAAATTATTGAAAATAATTCGTAATATAAAGTCCGAAAACGACTTTTAAAATATAGGAGGAAATACGTATTTACCGTATTCAACAATTTTTAGGTAACAATAATATTATTTGTCACAAGTACAATCGTTGTACAAAGGTGTTTGATTAAATCATTGATAAACTACATAACCTAAGGATTATTATTTAAATAAATAAACTGACAGTTTTTTAATTGTGGTCTATTCGTCCAAAACAAAAATTTATTTTACAACGTTGGTCTTACAAAAAAAAATGCTTAAGGCTATATATTATTATAGATTTAGAAAAAATAACCTTTGTTGTTAATAAGTAGTTAAACAAAGATTTCTATTTTTTATTGGTTAGTAGAAGAGGAACACTTTCCCCTACACTTTTTACGTCAGAAGCCCCGCCACTTGTAACCCTGGGAATTTCCGATGACGCCCACGTGGGGGTTGTATTTTTGACCATAAGAAAGTTGTTTGTACTCAGAAAGTTGATTACCTTGAAAAACAGGTGGACCTTGATGAAGTGGTTGGCCTTGGACGTGGACTTGCGTGGGAAATTTGAATTTTTCTAATAAGGATCCCTAATGGTAACTTGTAAGACAATTATAAGAACCTGTACTAGGGTCGGCGCTCTCTTGTCGTGGTCCCCTTGTTGCGACATTTGAATTTGTTTGTAACGCCATCTAGTAGTGTATAGACTAATGATTATTTTCTGTAATAAAGGTAGCGCCGCCTGGCGGTATATTTCTAGAACTAATTAGGGTTTGTTTGCAGCTCCATCTGGTGGTGTATGTATTAATGAAAATTTTCTGTAATAGAAGTTGATCATGTTCGAATCACTCTCTCTCTCTCTCTATTCTCCTCTTCCTCTCCCTCTCCTCTCCTCTCCCTCTCCTCTCCTCTCCCTCTCCCTCTCCTCTCCTCTCTCTCCCTCTCCCTCCTCTCCCTCTCCCTCTCCTCCCTCCCTCCCTCCCTCTCCCTCTCCTCTCCCTCTCCCTCCTCTCCTCTCTCCCTCTCCCTCCTCTCCCTCTCCTCTCCCTCTCCCTCCCTCCCTCTCCCTCTCTCCCCTCTCTCCCTCTCCTCTCCTCTCCCTCTCCTCTCCTCCCTCTCCTCTCTCCTTCTCCTCTCTCTCTTCCCCTTCTCCTCTCTCCCTCTCCCTCTCTCCCTCTCCTCTCCCTCTCCCTCTCCCTCTCCCTCCTCTCTCCTCTCCTCTCCTCTCTCTCCCTCTCCCTCTCCTCTCCTCTGATTGCTCCTCTCCAACTCTAGCTATTACGTCCCTTCTCTTACAATCTAAAGCCCTCATCTTAATCCTCACTACGTACATCTCTTTCTGAATATACGTGGCAGGATTATTTACAATTACGTGCAGTGATCAAAAAGTACTCCTACAGGTATATTGCATGTATCTCTAAAACATTGTGCTAGCCTTAAACGAAGTGAGCCCTCAGTTGTAAGTTGATAAAGACATGCCTATTCAAAGGCTGATCAAGAAGGGCCCGAGAAAAACAATACTTCTGGTCAACGGTGGATACCGTGTACAAATATAATAGCTGTTCTATACTCCAGCTGAAATATATAATATCACTATATATATATACTATATATATAGTATATAAAGTGGAGTTTTATCTTACCTATATTAGTAATAGTTCTATGACGTATTTTCGACAATAGTGACGTCAAGTTTTATTACACAACTAGCCAAAACGATAAGATAACGACTCATGGGTGGTACGGCATTTACGAGAATTCAGTACCTTGTATTTGGCTCTGTGTGCAACAGACAATTAATTTATTATAGACGATTAATCCACCTGAGGAAGAGGCTGTAGAGACTATATTAAAAAGGCTGCATCACATTGTCAACGGCTGATAACAAGAAAGATATTTATATTGAGGCGGATGGAATGTTAGTTTCAGCCTCTGTGAATATGAAATATATAGAATCCAGAGCTAAATAACCACGAGTTAATAGTAAATTACTAACAATCGAATACCATAATCTAACTAAGCCTGTATCTACGAGAATTAAAACCTCTCTCGTATTCGATTCTCGACAACGTTTAGACGTTACAATTGGGTTATCAGTGTAAAACATAGCTATGGAACCAGTACGCTAGTATATGGTTAGATTACCAACGCAGATGTTTGTTCATTGCGGCATCGTTGATACCGACAAATTAGTAGCTGTCTTTTGCTCCGCTGTATGCGTATAATAAATATTACTTATAGAATTAATCTACGCTTACGGGTGTCAATGATGTGGTTTTCGCGACTATTACATTCGAAATATGACATCGGGAATTTTAAAACGATCAAGATTGATATAGATATTAATGAGGGTGCATGGAAATCGGCTCCATTAGGTTTGCCGGTGGAACTAGCCAGTGTAATTTAGAAGATAAATCGTTATTTAAGTCTGAGTGCAAAGGCCGTTGAACAGAAGCTCTAGAACGGGTGCCAATATTCTTGGTAACAGTCATAGAGGATACGGGCTGTTAAGCTAATCGTTTCAAGAAAGATTCGCAGGCAGGTAGAAATATATAAACGTACCGATGATAAAATCGATAAAATGATGGAAGGGTTCGGGCTAACAATCGTAAATCTGACCGATAATCACTAAGGGTTACGATGTATGAAAACATAGCTATGGAACCAGTACCCCCGCTAGTATATGGTTAGGATTACCAACGCAGATGTTTGTTTATTGCGGCATCGTTGAACCACAAATTGTAGGTGATGCTTTTCTCTGCTTATGCGTATAATAAATATTACTTCAGAAAACTACGCTTACGGGTGTCATAATGATGTGGTTTTCTCGCCTGCACATTACATTCCCGTAATAACACGGGAATTTGAAAACGTCAAGATTGATATAAAACAGATACGGGTGCAGCAATATCGGCTCCATCTACGTGGTCACGGAATAGGAAGCTGGCCAGGTGGTATATTTAGAAGAGTAATATCGTTATTTAAGTCTGGTGCAAAGGCCGTTGGAAAAGAAGCTCTCAGAACGGGTGCCAATATTCTTGGTAACGTCATAGAGGATCGGGCTGTTAAGGAATCGTTTCAAGAAAGATTTTACGAGGCAGGTAGAAATATTAAACGTAAATCCGATGATAACATCGATAAAATGATGGAGGGTTCGGGCTATGAAATAGTAAATCTGACCGATAATCACCAATCTCTACCGAGAGCTGTTGCTAAGAAGAAGAAACCTACTTACGACGATATATTTTCAAGATAAAAATGGCTTTTCTACATGCCCAATCATGTGAATGCGTCTAGTCCGAATTGGATTTGTTCACTTTACCGTCGACGCAGACAAGTATTGAGAGTGGTGAATGGATATTTTACAAGCCCTTATCAGATCTTAGTGATGACGCCCCAATAGAGTTTGTAGTGCCCGGAAATGGAAACGATTACATAGATTTAATCCAGACCATGCTCTACATCACAGCTAAAGTTCTAAAGCAAGACAATACAGCACTTACTGATGCGGATGTTGTAGCACCGGTAAACAATTGGACGCATTCGCTTTTCTCACAAGCGGAGGTTTACTTAAATCAGAAGATGGTGTCACAACCAAACAAACGATTTATCGTAGGTTTTGTCGCAAAGAAAGCCTTCAACGGTGATTACTCCTCAAATTCATTCAATTTTCATCACATCAACATTAAACTACATGTCGTTATATATTGAGGGCCAAGAAATTCTTTCGGTACAGGTATACATTTTCTGAATGAGGGTAACGATACACCGGGAAGCGATTACCCCAACGGCTACTGTTTAATGGCCTTCAACCTAATCTCTCACTTGTCTGCAAACGCTAACACGCACTAGAATTTAGTTAGAAACGGTTCCTGCGCCTAGAAGTCAGTTTGAAGAAGCTCTTGTAGAAACTGTTAACTGTTTGGCATACGCCGAATTCGATAACGTGATCGAGATCGATAAACATCGGAATGTCGTCGTGGATTTCGCCTGTTAAAAGGAACAACTCTAGATCACAAACTTTAGTGTACAGCAGCAGGTAAAAGAAGATGACGCATACTTGGACGTACAAGCGTTTAGAGGTGTTAATAACGAATTCATACCGAAAGAAATTGGCGTGGTTACAGATCATGGAGCTTTATTGTTGATACCGACAAAGCCACCTTGAAATTATTTTATAACAAATCCCTTGTCAAATCAGATATGGGTATTTAGAGAATAAATATAATGGACTGAAATGGCGATCGGGTCATGTAGTCTACAACGATTTCCAAGAGGAGCTGATATGAACGCTGCTGCCGTTTAACAAAATTCACGTTAAGGGTAGTGAAAAACAACAGTTTTTAAGATTCCTTAACAAACCAATACTAAACTTGGACGAGATTGGTTGTCCGTCGATTAAAAAATTGAAAAAGGAAACAGTGGCGTATAGTTGTTTAAACCATAACATGTGTGTGTTTACTGGAAAACGCATTGCTATTCCGAAACTGGACGCATAACAACTCCAAAGATGTATGCAGTACAAGTGTTGAAATGTTAGAAATCGATCCCTAGCCACAAGAATGTGTTTCGACTTGTATGTGCTACCGAGGCTCACAGCTAGACCTTGTGCAATTATTGTGAACACGGATCCTGCAAACAAACCAGGTCAGCTTTGGACTGCTATCTACATTGACGAGAATGGTAACGGCGAATATTTTGATTCGTTTGGACCACTTCGGTTAGGTTACCATTTACGTTCCCTTAAGAAGAATTCTATATGGTTCCGTTACAACAAAACGACACTGCAGGATAACCATTCAGATGTGTGTGGATTTTATACGATAATGTTTTTGTATTTTAGAGTAAAAATTTACCAATGCTTGATTTTGTAAATAAGTTTTTCACTACATGTTTACTTATAAATGATGAGATAATCAAATTACTGTATAGTTTTTCAACCATTCCACTCTGATAAATAAAACCGTTTTTAGTGGTTTAGCTGTTTTAATTAAGAGTTCCGCGAAACGAGAGAGGCGTGCAACTTCATTTCATTTTCATTTTTTCATTAATCCATACACCACTAGATAGCGTCACAAACAAACCCTAGTCAGTCCTAGAAATATACCGCTAGGTGGCACTACAAGAGAGCGCCGACCCTAATACAGGTTCTTATAGTAGTCTTACAAGTTAGCATTAGGAATCCTTATTAGAAAAATTCAAATTTCCCGCGCAAGTCCAGGTCCAAGGCCAACCACATTCTCAAGATCAACCTGTTTCACAAGTTAAACAACTTTCTCAAGGTAATCAACTTTCTCACGGTCAAAATATGACCCCACATAGGCGTCATTGGAAATTCCCAGGGTCAAAGGTAGGCGGGGCTTGTGACGTCAAAAAAGTGGAGGGGAGAGTGTCCTTGTTCTACTTTGGTTAGTTCAACTGGACCAGATATTATACCTTACATATTTGTAATGTACCTTAGAATTACACCCAATATACATAGAAAACTTTTACTAAGAAATCTTATCAAAAAAGTTTGAGTAGATGGGGAATTAAGTAGAAGGAACGTGAAATCAAAAACAAGCGCCCAAAGGAGACAACGTTATTCTAATGTAAATCTTATCAGTGTAGGTAAGGTAAAATAAGATATACTGCTAAAGTAAAAATAATTATTAGTAAACGTTTCAAACAACATTTAGAGAAATACACGCTGCAAACCGTAACAGGGGGTAAAAAAATTATAAGAATAAAATGATGTTCTTGCGTAATAATCCACCCCTTCTGTGAAAGCATAATTTTTAATAAAAATTTTAATGACAGGTAAAGGTAGTGCAGGTGATGGTAAAGCGTCTCCCCGCTTTAAACCTCATCTTCTCCTCTCTCCAACTTTACTTGCCTTTATGATACCAAGACATTGAGACAAGTTGAAAGAACTATCAAAATCGAACCAACCGTGCCGGAAATATCGCCAAAACACCTCGCCCCTTCAAACTTCGAAGACGCGTATCTCTTTGCCATTCGAATATCTGCCTACTGCCGCCGTCCCCCGTAATACGTCCTCTTTCCTTTTTCTTCGATGGTGCCTTTCGTGAATATTTCCTGCCTGCTTCGCTATCCGAAAGCAGTTCCCCGTCGTCTTCCCCCGCTTGAGTACCAAGTTCCGCGAAAATCCGTCCTTGGCCTTAGGGAGATGCTTCTATTTTCGTAAGATACCCCCGATTTCGGATTTCGACGCGATTCAACTGTCCGTTTATTCGACGTGGACTAATAGCGTCACATCCTGCACCTGCACTTGGTCGAGAGTGGCCTAGTCGTCTCGGAAATTCACGCTCCGGCATCGTGACGCACGCGTCGCCATCGAAAATATAATTTTTAGGCTCTCCCTCCTTCTTTCTTAGTGCGTACCGAGTTTCGTGCGTTGTGCCACCAAGAAAGCGCGCGACACCATTTTTATGTGTCAACCGCGGGCTGAATTCGGCCGAAATTGGTCTAATCGTCTCGGAGATGTGTTTCTATAGGGCGTCCCGACCCGCGACGCTTAAAATATCATCATGTGCATCGGATGATAAAATTATATATTGAAAAGTTGAGCCGTTTTTGAGGTATGGCTCCGACGGACGACCGGGGCGGATGGTCTATCAAACTAAAATTATAAGGCAGTTGATTCTGCTGAACACGTCTGAATAGTTAGATTTTGTACACTTTAATTTGCTATAGAAACGTAAAATGATACTTTTTTCATTTTACATTTTAAGCGATAATTACAGTACTTATAGACGACTTAGAACACTTAATCATACGATTTTTAATTGTGAAAGAACATCAAAGTTAGTTTAGTTTAGAAACACTATCTGCTTCTGACTTTGAATAAGGTTTATGTACCATACAGAAACACTTTGATTTTTAATGTAAATAATTAAGAAACATTTCTCAAATTGCAATTGTTACCAAGAAAGAAAAGATAATTAATGAGTTTTTAATATCTTTATAATAAGTCATAATTTGCTAACGTTTTCGGGATATTTTATTTTATGTATGTTAGGTAAAAAATATTGAAATGTATAGAACTGATATTTGAGTAAGGGTTGTAAAGAAAAAGAAACAAGTGTCCGTCTTTACTGAAGGAGTGTAACGAATCGTTAAATATTTTTACACGCACATTCTTGATGTGAAACGTCACTAGTTTAATAATTAATTATGTCGGAACATGGGCAGTTAGACCGTTCCTTGATTCCTTAATTACACACCATCATTGTAAAAAGCTCTGTCCATAAATATTTTTATCTTGTACATTTTAGAAAAACTGAAGACGCGAATTCGTCCTCTTCTTTTTGTGTAGGTTTTACTGTAAGTTTTTCCAAAAATTAATCTATAAATAATCACCGTGCGTGGAGTTTAAACCGCGTATCTCAGCTCGTCGTATTTGTGATAAAGTGTTTAACTAAAGGCAATATATTCAATTGTAAGTAGATATTTGAATGTAATTGAAGCTCACAGCAAACAATTCAACAAGCGTATGTAACGTATCAAAAATCAATCATTGCCTTGCAAGAAGTAACTAATTACGCACGCAGGCCCATTAAGTTGAAATCTGTTAAAATAAAAGAAGTCCGCTTTGGACAGTACCGTGCCCATCCTCATTGTGAGTGTGGCTTGGCATTGTTAACTGTTTATTAATATTTGTGTATAGGAAATAATGCGTGGACAAAACGTGGAAGGATAGATTCCGGTTAAATTATTATAAACAAGGCTGGGGTGTACCGACACGGTCCAGATGACATTAAAAATTCCGCAAATTCCATACTTACTGTTCTTATTGTTTTGTATAGATGGATGTGTTACCTGAGAAAGGGACGCTGTATTTTCTAACGCAATCACTCAAGCTTGTGTGCCGGTTCCTTTGTTATGATTTATTTGCAATTTGCAAAACTTTGTTTTAATGAGTTTTTTGTGTCTTTGATCCAGTCAGCTTATTTAGAATTGTTTGTCTACGAACTATTTTCTCTTTATATGTAATTTATTGTAATTGTACGTATGTATTTTTGTACTTTTATAACCACACAATTGTGCATGCGTAAATTCCTTGCCTATTTTTTGTTCTGGTCTAAGTGTAGTTAAACTGCATTGCCGTTACCTTATTTTTACCTGTTTAATTTTACTGTTTGTTATATTTTATATGTACCGTAATCTGCATTATTATTTTCTTATTTGCTTATTTACTTAAAGATCGGCATGGTTGGTTTTATAGAACCACATGTTTGCTTTTTTATTATCTTTATGGGTAATTAAATTCCTTTTTATTTTTTTTGTTCCTTAATGTTATAATTTTGTACGCACTTAAACTGATCTAATAGTGTTTTGTTATATATTGAACCTTTTCATTGTTTTTTTTGTTATTTGATTTATTAATGTACTCGTGAAATATTTACGACTAAATTGGGTTTTCTTAGTGGTTCTTTCCCAACTTATTAAATTAACGGTTTGAACCATCATTGCGCAAAGCTCGTTAACTATTATTTGAGTAGTTTCATTGTTTCCCTGTGCCACATGATGCAACATTTAACTTCATTCAAGCCTATGTCATTCAAATAACACAGCGTAGCTACCACTAGACGGTCAATTCTTTTGATCAGATTTGAGGTTTGCGAGTAATTAAATATCTGACTTGTAAATAAATCCTAACATTTTAATTATTGCCAGAAAAGTCAATGTAAGGCAAGCAATTAATTTGAGTAATGTAACTTTATTGTCAATAAACTCAAGATACATCCTTTAGCGATTGTATTGTTCTTAAATTTGCATTATTGCGAATAAGTTCAAATTACACTTTTTAAGCTAGGGTACCTGGGGACACTAGACAAATTAACGATTGACATGACAACATAAAGTGATAAGACTGGTGACCAGTTTATATAAGTTCAAACCATTTTAAACTGATATAAACCAGTCTCCTAACTTGCTACTTCACGTTCCCATATTGAAGAGGGCCAATTCTAAAAAAACTTTAATTGAACATAGATCCAGAAAGGCTTTGTTTGCGTTATACAGTGTGTTAAATTTCGCAAAAAAATTAAAGAAAAACAATTGAATAACTAACTTTAAAAGTTTAGTAATAAACGCGATGTGCATATGACAGTTGCTACCACAACACATTAAGTGAACAGTTCGAAGAAAAATTGCCATATCTTAACTATTTACAAAAATCACTATATTATGTAGCATATCTTTGGAATCGTCAAAAAAGGGCCTTTATTATACATTCATGGCTAACCACGGTTTCCATCAGAAAAAACGAAAACTTGTGTGATAACTAATAAAATGTAGATTAAATAAAACATTTGGTAAGCTCTTATTGTTAAGCACATAATTACCCACAACTTTTTCCTCTACATATTTTTTGCGAGTTATCTAGTTAGCCATGCATTCTTTCCAAAAAAACAAAAAGTTTATTAAACTGAGTTAGTGAAAGTGCAATTCTTTCACCATTTAACCATCTCTCTATATCCGATAGTATCCGAGATCCCTATACTAAAACTAAAAACTCACCAGATCCAACCTACGTATACATGTGTAAGTATACAAGGATTTGCAATCGACCGTTTTCACACTAAATCAACTTATGTCGTGTGTGGGTGCGTGTGTGCGTGTGTGCGCTCCTGCGCGCGCGTGGGTGCATGCGTGTGGGGGGAGGCGGTGCTTGCGTGTGTGTCTACGTGCGTGCGTGAGTGCGTGCTTGTGCGCGTGCGTAGGGCCAAAATTCAGCTTTCGTTCATCGAGTGAATGCATTTTTCCACGATATCAACAAAATTAGTGTATAATGTATGTTTCCGGCCAAATTCAGCCCAAATGCTAACAATAGATTTCAAGCAACATTCAACCTAATTCTTGACAAACATTTATAGGGCGCATAATTTAGTTTTGTTCATGGAGTGAGTGCATTTTTCCGCGAAATTGGCGTATAAATGTATGGTTTCGGCAAAATTTAGCCAAAATGCAGACACCCATGGACTTCATAATTCGGTTCTTGGCCATCGAGATAATCAATTTTTACGTGACCCCAACGAAATCGATCTAGAAATATATATTTTCGGCAACATTCTAACCTACACACGTAAACCATACAATTTAGCTCTTAGCCATTGAAGAAATTAAATTTCCCAACGCCCCAACGAAATTTGTGTAAAT
Source organism: Vesta saturnalis (assembly GCA_036346205.1). Taxonomy (NCBI): domain Eukaryota; kingdom Metazoa; phylum Arthropoda; class Insecta; order Coleoptera; family Lampyridae; genus Vesta; species Vesta saturnalis. The sequence continues at coordinate 147,671 of JARFJB010000834.1, forward strand.
ATAGACTTTGGGCAACGTTTGGCCCAAATATTTGCCCACACAAACTATATAGTTTGGGAAAAACTCGGTTCTAATGCTGATTAACTCTTATGGCAAATAAAGTTAGGCACTTTCCCGTCAAGGGAATCAATTTTTCCGTGACCCTAACAAAATATAAATTTCAAGCAACACTCAGCCCCAAAAGATGACCAACACTAATAGGCTACAGAGTTTTGGCAATCGAGAAAGTCAATTTTACCGCGACTTCAAAGAAATTGGTGTATAAATACTGATTTTGGGTCAACGTTCTGCCATCACTCATGAGCTAGAGAATTTGATTCTTGGGCATCGAATGAATCAATTTTGTCAGGACCACCATGAATTGGTGTATAAATATAGGCTTTGGCTACCATTCAGCGCAAATTTTGCGCAAAAGTTAGCTCTTGGTCATCGAGTGACACCTCAATGAAACTGCTGTATAAATATTTCCACAGATAAGAAAGTTGCTTTTTGGATTTTCCTTTTTTTGGAGTTTTACGGAAAACGAAACCTTTAAAGAAGAAAGGGTTCAATAAAGTTTCTTATTTAGTTCTACTCTACAACTTTTTCTAATGAAGTTTTTCATATTGCGAAAACACCAAGATACTGACGATCTAAGTGGTTAACAAGCCTAAGGTTTATTTTGTGAGAATATTTTTTTTACTTATAGTATTCCTAGCGTGCTAAAACACTCAGGAACACTGGGAGAGTTTAAGGATATTGTTAGGCTGCCGAAAAATGTTTATGAATGGCTACCTTAAATTTGATTAAGTTTGAAGGAAAATAGGAACTGGTTAGTGCATTCCACAATTTGGTCGCCGTGAGCAAAAATGTAGATTGCGCCCGTTCAGTGTGACTAGATGGAATTTTGAGTGCGTAATTATGGTGTGAATGGGAAAATCGAGTGTTCCTAGCGAAGATGGCCTGCGAAGGTTTTAAGGAGTGTATTTCGGAGGCACACTTGCCATGAGATAATAGAGATAGAACAAGAAAAGAACCGAAACTATTCTTCTATGCTCAAGAAACGGTAGGTCAAAAGTCAGAGAAGGGCCATTTATAAGCCTTATAGCTGTTTTTTGGATGCTGCTTACCATATTAAGGGCGTATTGGGGAGCACTGGCCCAGAGGTGGGAATTGTATTCCAGATGGGGTCGAATTTGAGCCTTATACAGTAAAAGGAGTTGTTGCGATGTGAAGCACTGTTTAGATCTGTATAGAAAGTCCAGTTTAAAGGGCAGCTGTTTTGTTGACTGGCCAAAGGTGGTCAACCCATGAAAGGTTCGATGATTCGGACATCCTTACCATAGCAGTAGAGTTTGAAAGCTTGAGATCTAAGCCATTCGTATTTACAGCAGCAAATGATCGGTCTTTCTTGGCGGACGCAAGACAACACTGGGTTTTGTCGCATTTGAACATGAGTAGATTATTCCTTCACCATTCAAGGACACGTTCTAAGTCACTATTGATTGAGGCTGCCATGTTCACTTTAACGTCCTGACTAGACTTATTGTGGGAAAACTGAGAAGATCTACAATGTAGGGTGCTCTCGTCTGCAAATCAATGGATCGGGTTGGTTGTTGATTTATGTATAGCAGGAAAAGTGTGGGAGGCATCACTGATCCTTGGGGTGTGCTCGCGATAATAGTAGTTTCTTTCGAAAAGAAGCCATCGACGTCTTTTGTCAATAAAGCTGATAAATCAACGAGGTGAGTTGGGCAAGTAGGCACTTGTACCAAACCTGGTCAAAAGTTTTTGAAATATCTAAAGCTAATACGACTGTTTCACCGCACTTCTCAAATGTGTTATTTCAAAGTTGAGTGACATATGACAGAAGATCACCCGTTGAACGACTATGTCTGAACCCATACTGGTGGACGTTTAGGAGTTTATTGGACTCGAGGAACGAAGGTAGTTGGTGGTTGATTGTTTTTTCCATGATTTTCGATAGATTGGAAGTGATAGCTATTGGTCGATAGTTTGAGGGATCGGTTTTGTCGCCATTTTTAGGAATATGTTGCACATTTGCCAACTTCCACGATGAGGGAAACTCTCCAGATGAGAGTTTGCACAACACAGGTACTAGCTCGGGGTATCATTTTTTAAGGACGACAGCTGGAATACCGTGAGGCCAGGTCGCCTTGTTTGAGTCAATTTTACTGATTATTGATTCTAGGAGCTTGTATCGAAAGTAGATTGGTTTCATAGAGTATGAGGCGACGGCACAATTTTACCGGGATCATTGAGACATGGATTTTGTGCAAAGTAATCGACAAAGAGGTTGGCTTTGTTTGATTTCCATTTGGTATAGAGTTTATGCTTTTGCGATAGTGCATCAGTGCAAGCCCTATTAAACCAGGGTTGGGGACGGGCATGACCTACACGATGTTTTTGGGAATATATTACTCCATACCCATCAAGATAACTTCAGTTATTAAATGAGCAATGTTTGAAGAGGAGAACCGTTTAAATCAATACTCACGCCAGGAGAAGATTGCAAAAAATCTATTTGTTTTCCGAGTAACAGTGAGATTGGGTACAGAGGAAGTTATTTCGATTAGACAGTGGTCTGATTGACCAAGTGGGAAAAACCCTTGTTTTATAGACAAGTGGGTTAGTTATACATGTTAACAAACTACAGTGTACCGATGTGGAAGAAAGTGATAAGTGGTAAAGAAAATGCGTTTATTTTTTATAAAAGTGTAAAATGTCAAAGTATTAATTTGTCTTTCTTTGCCTTTTACTTCTTCTTGACCAAGAACTTCCTCGTAAAATCATCGGCATTCCTCTTTAACAAGCTGTAACTGTTCTAAATTTTCAGTTTTCTTCTCAAGCAACTTTCCTGTCTTTTCATCTACTCTTTTGAACTGAGTTAGGTTTTCTTTTTTCATTTTGTAGTACACAAACTTTTTAAACGTACAAGAGTAAAGTTTTTATTGTATGGATAATATCCAACGTGGTCCACGAGAGCAGGTTTTTCATTTTCTGTACTACTTTGAGTTGGGACTTCAGATTATCTATGTCACGAAAATGTTTATACTTGTCAGTAACATGATTGTTTATGGAAGTCCCTCTGGTAATGTCACGATATTATATAAATAGCTTCTTGTTTCCATAGAGCTTAGAGAATATTCCTTTTAGAACTATCGATACAAGCATATTCTTTGAAAATTCTTGTTTTGCCCGGTGTATGGATCTGACCAGACAATTAAGTGCTTTTTGTCCCGGCAAAGTTCCATATTAAACTCTATAAACGTGCATATTGCAACAGTGCCTTCCCGGAAACCTCTACCTGCCACATCTTCTGCCCACATAAACAAGTATCCTCTTTCTCCATTAGTTGATACTGTATGATTACCAGATTGTAGATCTACGTCTGCCGGAGATAGAAGGCTTTTAATGTGATTAATATCGGTAATGACATAGTCTGTTGTAGGTCAAGTGTTATGTAGAGTACCGCAGGATTGCTGGCGGCTTTCCTATCAAGTCGTTGAATCTGGATAGCTGCTTCATAATTGGTGCATTTCTTCACTTTATATTTGGACGGTTTATCTTCTTCTAAACGTTTTTTGAGGTATAGGACATACAATTTATCTTTTGTTTTGTTCAATTCATTTCAGCCCTGATTTTTTTTCTTGTTTTCGTTTTATACGGTTGAATAATTTCATTGTTTTCTTCAGTTTCGACCCTCCCTTCTGCAGTAACGTGAATTGAAACTGTGCTACTAGCTCCTCCTTCATTCGCTTTTTTGTTTGTCTTTTCCTTTAGGAATAGCATTGCCTTCACTGACCTTACTTTAGCAAAGTCCACTTCATTTTCGCTACTAGAGCTTCGTCGTTTGACGAAACATATTTATCAGATTGATTATCTAAATTAAAAGTATCGAAGTGTTAATCAACAAGTAGATTTAGTAAAATATAGTAAGTAAATATTATTATACGGGGAATACAAATATTTAAAAGTAATACCAATACTCATGCACATAAACAAAACATGCTATCTCTGTACAACTAAGGTTCAGATTCACTATCTGGGTGTTAAAAAAATTCTGCATTACATTGTTCTTGGGCATCCCTACCTTGACCAGCAGCCCTCAACACACTTAAACACCATTTTTTATCCTCTGGATAGCATTTTATCCATTTTACTTTATTAAAATACTTCTAAAAACAGCGCTACCAATAAAATTTGCTCTACCTACTGGTTTTAGAGGTTAGGTTGGGCAATACTTGGTTGAATTTCAATGAATGAAGGTGACAACAAAATTTTATGAAGATGTTACTTGCACATAGCAATTGTTAGTGTACACATAACTCCTTCATCTGTAACTATCTTCGTAAATATGCATCTCCAAGAATTACATGTGCTTACTACCTTTGTAACACCCTATTATGGAGTTTACAATAGTTTGATTATTTAAGAGGTATATGCTGTGGGCCCGGCAAAGCTTTCAAATAGGTATATTTTGGGGAGGTTCTTAAATTATTGACAACAGCAAGATCCACACAAAACGAACAATTTATTTCCTATTTTATAACAGTGCTAAAATATGTGACTTAATCTAAAAATATGTGACTTAATCTAAAAATATGTAACACTTATTCCTAAAAAAAATATATAACATAGGTGATTACACTCGAAAATAAAAATAAAATTATGTTCTTCCGGTAGGGAAGGGCGGCTCGCTTTCATCTAGGGTGACTCACTGTAAATCAAACAATTTAAAATACCAACCTTGGTTGCCGAAGCAACTCCTTTGTGTGAAGATATTAGATTACTTCTGGTTCCGCAAATCAATTATTCCAGAATCTTAATACAGTTAATTTTATAATAACTTCTTTCATATAAAAGAAATCTAAACGCTCGTAAATGTGAAGAGTATATTATTTTATTCTTTTATCTATAATTTTATACACAATGCCCTGATAACGATACGCGGTTAACAGGGCAATGAATCTATAAGCAGGTCACTGTGTCGTGAATGTCGTTGCTCTCTAGCTTTAAAACGTTTATTTACGTAATACTGTATTAATTTATTTCCTAGTTTGATTTCAGTATTTATAAGAATTATGTTGTTTGTTTATACAATAAAAATAAGTAAAAAAGACATTTTAAAAAAAACGTTTTTATCTCCAAATGTACTAAAAAGAATAAAATAATTTTTTTATCTACCCATCAACATCAAGAATTTTTGTGACTAAAAATAAAAGCGTGGGACGCTCTTTGTAGTGCCTTGCACTTCATTGTTTGAATGTAGGTTTTGATAGGATTTGTTATAAGTGTAAGATATCATGTATGCCCCACACTTTTATTTTTAGTCACAAAAATTTGTTAATGAGTAGATAAAAAAATTGAAACGTTTTTTAAAAATGTTTTTTCTTTACTTATTTTTATTTTTTACTTTTTAGTCGCTTGGGTATAAGTTCCAACAAAGAAAGAAACTCAATTTTAGTTTTATAAACAAAACTTTCGAACTTACTTGGCCAATATACACATGTATACCGAAATTCAACTAAACCGGAGATTGGAAAATAAATACAATACCTTGAGCCCCCCCGGGCGCAGCTCCCTAATCTTGAACTTAACTTGTCGTATATTTGTGTGCATGGTCTTATGCTAAAAGCTTGACTCCTTCATTTCAAGGCCCTAGCTTTATAAACAAAAATTTCGACCATATTTGGCCAAATTTGGCCGCAAAAGTCAAAGCAAAAAACGCATTTTCGTGTATTGTCATCAAGAATACGCATGTATGCCAAATTTCAGCTCAATCGCAGATCAGGAAGTTGCTGAAAATTCAATTACAAGGTTTGAGCCGGACAGACAAAGTGAGTTAGATAGAAGGAATGCTAGATCGAACAGGCACACGCCTTTTGAACAAGCACAGGTACAAGGACCACCTCTAAAGGCCTACGCTTTAGGAGATAATTCTTGTAGAAAACCTCAGTACTTTTCAGGAATACTCCTAAAAGCAAAGAGAAGGATTTGTGTAAGGGATGTTTGTTTTCCGCTGGCCTACGCTCCGAAGAAGTGTCAGTGTTGTGTATGTATTTACAGGGAATATCGATTTATAATCTACCAAAGGCAGAAAAGAAATCTTCCTAACCGATTCAGTAGGTTGCAGGGGACCTCAGGACGGAAGCGGTTAGATAAGTAGCTGGTTACTTCTGGACGGAAGGCGGTTAGATGAGTAGAAGGTTTCTTCAGGACGGCAGCGAGAAATAATGATCTCATCATCATCGTTATTTGTTCTCGGTATTACGGTCTCTAGCCCTCTATACCTCCGTCTTATTGGCTTTTCTTGATGGTATGTGTAGATTTTCTGTACCTGAAATACATACATTAAATATATCTATACCTCTATTGTTGTTTCCTGAGATGAACTTCGGCTTTTATGCTTCCGGTCACCTCGGTGACTTTGTCCCCTGTCTGTGGTTGGATCGGCCGCTTAAATGATGCGACGGTTTGTGTCTTCTCATCTGAGAGTTTATCCTTTAATTTGTTTCGTTGCCTTGAGTGCCTTCACGATCTTCATGATGCGCGCGAAGTCGTCGTCTTCTGATTCTTCAGGTGCCTGCTTCTTGTTGCCCGCTGCCATCTGAGCGTAGCTTATCCCTGCTTCGGTCACTTGCCGGTTTTCTTACTTCTGCTGGTCTGGGGCGTTCCTCTGATATTTCTTGGATGGGCGGGCATCCTCCGTAATTTGCTGTCGCAACCCGGTGTAGTTGCAGAACTTTGGCTCTCCTCTCGGGTCTTCTTGCATCTGGCGTGATGCTTTCCGCACATTCACACATCGGGCTGTGCGTGGCATCTGCTGGCTGTCTGCCCGTATCATTGGCAGTTGTAGCACTGACCGTCACGTAATCTAAAATAATACGTAGAGCGATAGTTTGCCTAAACTTACATAGTAATAGTACAAATTGCATAGTGTACATTAACTTTGTGAACTTGTACTTAATGCCTTTCTTCGTCTACTATAGTCTTTTGAAGGTGGTGTCCGGACAGACCATGGGTTTCGATCTGAACTACTAACTGAATCCGATTCACTAAAAAAATTGTCAACATGCTGACTTATACTAGGAACTGGAACTGTATTTGTGTGTAATTGAGAATAATCAGGTGAAAATACTTGCACTGAAAAATTTTGACTAGATACAGGTTAACCAACTTGAAATTGTGCGATAGGATTTGGATATAGTCTATGCATAGTGTTAGAATACGCATACGAACGTACCCTCTAACATCCGAATGCCATCTTTGAACTAAATATTGCATTCGTATAATCGCCATAAGTTTAAGTTTAAGAAAGCATATATGTCTATTAATATCTATCTGACACAAAGGTTTTAACCACCATCTGGCATAGAATATTATTGTTTTTACAATGTTGCCTATTTTTGTTATAAACGTATTAAAAAAGTGGATGCATAATTATCTTAAAAAATATTATTGAAATTATTTCATTTCTTTAATTTCCATTTTGAAGGTTGGAAGGTCGTGTGTTGTTCCACGCCAGATATTTAATACTTATAAACATGAAAAAATAAAGAAAATTGAGCATCATGCTTTGGAGTTCTGATTATACACCGCGTATAATACCGGATGAATTTTACACCTGACTTTTGATGAAAAGTACTACTTAATTTTTTCATGAAAAACCCATATTCCCATCAATGTAACGGCACCCGTAAAACCGCAATAGGACGGCCAGGAAGTGTATATTTTATGTACAGTTTTAAGGTGGGAGACGGCCGTATATTGTACGGGGTGTCGTTTTTATATTCCCGGACTAGGCAATTCACAATGTTAATGTAATTTTTTATTTTATTGATTTTAAATCACATATGCTATGGTAACGTGTTTGATAATTTACAAAACAATTGCAGCATTATTAGTTGTAATGTCTGTCAGTGTGTGTTGTAACGTCTCAAAATGGACAAACTTGAATATCGAGCTGTTATAAAGTTTCTTACAAAACAAGGAAAATCTCCAAAAGTTATTCGTGAAGAAATGTTGATTGTATGCGGGGATAATTGCCCTTCAAGTCGACTATTTATGAATGGTCAAAATTGTTTAAACATGGCCGAGAATCACTAGATGATGATCCCCGTCCAGGTCGGCGTGTTGACATGATCACTTCGGATGTTATTGAAAACCAAGTGTTGGTATTGTAAGATGCAAGATTAAAGAAGCGACAATTAACGTCTTTATCAGGAGTTTCAGAAACCACAGTTTTCAGAATTTTACACGATTACCTTGGCATGACAAAGGTCAGCGCGAGATGGTTTTCACGAATCCTTACGCCTTTTCAAATGCTTACTGGAATGGAGAAGTGTGAAGAATTTTTGGCGCTTTGTGGGGACGAACCAGATTTAATTATCAACCGACTTATCACCGGAGATAAAATTTGGGTCTATCATTTTGATCCTGAGTCGAAGCAAGAGTCGATGCAGTGGCACATTAGGGGTTTCAGACCTCCCAAAAAGTTTAAAGTCACCCCTTCTGCAGGAAAAATGATGGCAACTGTTTTTTGGGATTGCCAAGGAATTTTAATGATTGATTATCTGAAGAAGGGTGGCGCAATTGGTGCAATCGCAGGAGAGTATTAGGCAAGCTTAATGCATCGCGCCGGAAATGTTATTAAAGTGAAAAGACGCGGAAAACTAACGCGAAGTGTCCTGCTGCTTCATGATAATGCACCAGCCCATAAGTCAAGACTTTCAAAAGCTATCGTTGCTAAATGTGTAAATGTGGCTTTATAAAAATTGATCATCCACCTTATAGTTCAGATTTAGCCCCCAGTGACTATTTTTTGTTTCCAGATCTCAAAAGAAGACTAAGGGGAAGAAAATTTAGGGACGATGATGAACTTATAGCGGCTGTTGGAAGCCATTTTGTGATCAAACCAAAATAATATAATAATAAGATTGCGCGATATTGCATCACAAATACTTAATTTTAATCTCCGCCGACATAGATATCAAAAATCATCAAATGCTCTTACGTCAGAGAACCCTCAGCCAATCACAGCCAGTGGACCCCTGCATAGAAGCTGGACGCGCCAACCGCGAATTATCTATAAAGACTGCGGCGCTACCGGAAGATACTCACTGCGCACTCCGTTCTCCTCTCTCTAGTCGCTACTCTCGAGTCTGTAGAATCTAGAATCCATATCGTTGAATACGCCGCCGACCTGTCGATTGCCACATCCGTTCATCCTGAACCGCCGTGTATCTTTAGTCGCGTTACTTTGCCGCCGTCACCGGTAAATCAGCGTCATACAATCAAGCTGCTGGTTGAGATATGCTAAGGTTAACAGCACGTAAGTTTTATTGCAGCACCTTTCTTAAACATTACACCAGACACCCAGAGAAACGACGGGCTGCAGAGACCGGAAGTTATCTCACCGTTCCAGTACACACACCAGAAATACACGACAGGCTGTAAAGCCTGAAGTCGCCGTCTACAACCATAGACACAAACCAGGACGTTGCTACTGCGGGCTAACGACCTGAACTCAACTTCCATTTACTCCAGCAGCAAGAAGGGTATTAACCCTAATATCACCGCTCCACAGGAAATCCCTTTATACAGCAGTCGACGGGCTGGACCCAGAATCTTATAAAGGGCAATACAACAAGCGACGCCAAGACCTGGAGCTAATCTAATACCAGAAGCGTTACTTAGAGATCACCAGCGTGATCCTCCAGTTAAATAAAGACGGTGCGTTTACGTAATAAACTGCATCAAACGTGTCCCAGCGTCTCGCGAACTGGCTACAATTTGTTAGATATTCTTCTAATAATATTTCTCAATAAACGAAATCCGGTAAGACAAACATTCCTGTATCGCGAGTATATTTTCACGCAACGGAAAACTATCCACTATTTAGTTCCCGAAGGTCTGACTAATTTACCAGTATTATAATAAATTACGAACATTATACGTGTAAATTCTCTCATTTTATCCCCGAGAATAATCGTGTACTTAAGACATCTGAATGCCGTCTGAAACAATTCTCAGAATTGTTTAATTTAGTTCACGCAGTCCTAAAAGGTCGTGTAAACCCGCCTCAGATTAATTCGTTTACAACAATTAATAATAGAAGCAATTTTTAATAATAACTAACGTAGATTAGTTCTAGATAAACTCCGTCTTCCCTGTGTTTAATAGGTAGAATAAGTTTGGCTTATAAGAAAGTTATACGTGTTTAACAATAACAGAAGTTTTCTAATAATAAAGAATTAAAGCGTCTTATTTCCGGGCATAAATAAATGTTATGTATTAATCAATATAAATACGTTCTCAATTAATTAAGAAATCCTGAGACCATCCTGATCAGTTAGAGTAAATAATCAAACGCGTACGAACAATTTGCATTCAGAAACGTATAAATATTAACCTGTCGTTTGTGAAGAATTCCAAGTACTGAATTCACATCTATTCAATCTGAAAGCCAAATCATATATAAGAATAGTCATGCTTACAAACACCAGCGCGATTGTTATCCCCTGCTTATGTAATACGGCGAACATTACGCAACGCCACCTGATAAATAGCACGCCACCGTTTATAGGACCGGCGTTCGTAATAAATCAAAATAAATCGTGATTATCAGGATTTTTGGTCACTAGCAATTCAACCACAATAATTTATGTTTCCACCGAAACGTCTCAGGGACCAATAATTCCACCATTACCGTCCACGGGGGACCAACCAAAACGGGCTCTACCAGGAAGGACACTCCGGTTAACCTGATATAAAATTTTTCTTGCTGTTAATTTAATTCACCTAGTTTAGTATCTGATTATTTAGTTTTATAGAAGAAATAGGTAGTACACGTTTAAAACATTTTATTGTAATTATTCAAAGTGTAGTGTTAAGCACCAAAATACGAACCACCCCGTCTTGTTAAGACAAGACCTGATTTGAGCTAGACCGAGGCAAATTAAAATATATCATTTTAATTATTGTAAGCAAAGTGGCTTACACTATGATCTTGAAAGTATGGTAAAATAATTCTTTATTAACATGTATAAGATGATGAAATTTTGAAGGCAAAATATTAACAGTTAACAAGAAAATGTTAATAGTATGTAGCATCGCCACGCACAGCAATGTAGTCGTTCACTCTCCGAGGCATGCTTTCTACGAGATGGTCTATATCTTCCTGAGGCATTCCATCCCAGGCTACCTGGAGCTGGTGTTGTAATTCATCCAAGTTGATTGGGGTCTTGGTAGTTGCCTTAGTCTTCGATCCATCATGTCCCATAGATGTTCAATAGGCGAAAGATCAGGCGATCGCGCAGGCCACGGCAATATTGGTAGCTGCACTTGATCCAGAAACCTTCTTGTAACATGTGCGGTATGTGGTCTAGCATTACCTTCTTGCAAAATAGCATTTGGCAACGTCTGAAATAACGGTACTACCACTGGCTTCAAAACATTATCAATGTAACGCAGAGCACTTAATTGTGCCTAGAATGAACACAAGAGGAGATCTTCCACCAACACGTATGGCGCCCCAAACCATCACTCCAGGTCTTAAGCCTGTGGGTCGTCTTTCAACAAACTCTAAATTTCGACGTTCTCCTCGAAACCGCCGCACCTTCGCATCGTTTCGCCACAAACAAAAACGCGATTCGTCGCTGAAGACGATGTTATTCCATTGAAGGCCCCTGTCCCGCCGCTCTTGACACCATGCCAATCTAGGGGTCTTATGCTCTTGAGTTAACTGGGGTCGTCGGTATGGACGATACGAATGTAAGTCAAAAGACTTAATTCTCCTGTAGATTGTTGACATTGATTCCAGTTCACCGCAACAGACCTTGTTGACGGAAACTCTTGGCCATCCGCTTAAGAAGTCGTTTTCACGATCATTGGTGCTGCGTGGTGGTCTTCCACTGGTACGAGGTCGTTGAATGACTTCTTCAGACCAAGAAGACCAAATGCGGGCGACCGTGGTGTGGTCTCGATTAAGTCTTCTGCCGATTTCTCGAAATTACAAACCTGCTTCTTTCATGCCGATAATTCTACCCCTGTCAATATCTGGAACTTGGACAAAGTTTCGTCGTTGTCTTACTGGGACATTTTTCAGAATAAATGTGTCAGTTAAACAACAAAAATTGACACTAACACTAGATTTCTTAAAATGTATAAATAAAAATTGTTGATAATTGATGTTAACAGTGGTGCAAAGTACATAATGACTTGTTCTTTTCATTGAAACTTCCATCGTTTTATATATGATACTGAAACATTATTTTGCCAAAATTTCAAAATCATAGCATTATTATTTCTAAGTGGTGCATTTCATTTGAAACGTAGTGTACTTGTATTGAAAAGCAACCTATATTGAAAAATAAATTTATGTTGTTGTGCTAATCTACTCCTATCATGCCTAGTCCGAGAATATAAAATATAAAAAATGTCACTAAAACAAAATTTAATCAAGTTATCATGTAAGTGCAAAGTTGTGAAAACTTCAATCTGAAAATAATAGAAGCATTCACAAACATAAACATGACACCAAACAAAATAATCCAGTTAAATCTAACAAAGAGATAGCTTTATCAATAATTGCAAGTGTTATTAATAACGAAAAGCATAATCAGAACGTTTTTGTAATTTTTTAAATTTTATCTTAATTTCAACTACTTTGTTAAATTATAGTGCTGTGGTAATTTAACATATAATTGGTAAACATTTGCTTCAAGGTCTAGGAAAACACAGCAAAAACCTAGACATACCAGAAGTCAAAATTAAAATCAAAATCAAGACGTATCATTATGCTTTTTTAATTATAAGAAGCCAAAACCTACTTAAACGAAGATTTCCTTTTGTCTGCTAAAATTATTAGGATGTTTATATATCTCAATAGCTTCACGTTGTCAACGAACATAAAAATGAGTTTGTCTTGACAATGTTTCCATATTGTCAAATTGAATGTGATTTAAATTATTTAAGGCATGGTCAGCCACCGTAGACTTCTCTGGTTGATAATCTACAAAATCTCATGTAGAAACATATGAGATTTTGTAGATTAACAAATTGAGTCAAAGTTTATTGACCTTCTCAAGGTCATTGAAGCTCACGCCCCTAGCAATTCTTAGAATTAAAGTTCATTAACCTTCTCAAGGTCATCGAGAAATTTCAACGTAACGCCCCCCAGCAATTCTTGGAATCATTGACCTCTGTTCATGAAAGTAGGTCAAGCGGTTCCTGTATTGCTAAATGCTCTTCAAGGTCAAATAGCAAAATAAGCATGACTACTGGCTTTGTGCGGGCGAATTCCATGGTCACCTGCTTAGTCTTATAAGTTATTACAATTCTTGCAGAGTATCATATACAGTTCATATTGTTATCAATGCTAAAAGTAGGTCAGAGCTATTCTTAGCATGTTCTGTGTGTGTGTGTGTGTGTGTGCTGTGTGTGTTTGTGTGTGTGTGTCTGTGTAATTTGTGTGTGTGTGTGTGTGTGTGTGTGTGTGTGTGTGTAAGAGAGAGAAAACATGGACAGGTTGATGTTGAACTTGACTTGTTGTCTATGCTAAAAGCAGGTCCAGGATAAATTGTTCTTGTATTGATAAATTGAGTCAAGCTATTCAATGAAACGGTTCTTTATTGGCTCTGTGTGTGTGTGTGTGTGTGTGTGTGTGTGTGTGTGTGTGTGTGTGTGTGTGTGTGTGTGTGTGTGTGTGTGTGTGTGTGTGTGTGTGTGTTTAAAGAGAGAGAGCGAAACATGGACATTTGTTGAAGCTTGACATTGTTGTATGCTAAAAGCAGGTCCAGGATAAATGCTCTTGTATTGATAATGAGTCAAGCTATTCAATGAAATTCTTTATTGGCTCTGTGTGTGTGTGTGTGTGTGTGTGTGTGTGTGTGTGTGTGTGTGTGTGTGTGTGTGTGTGTGTTGTTGTCGCTTTTTGCGTGCGTGCGTGCGTGCGTGCGTGCGTCGTGCGTGTTTGTGCGTACGAGCTGCGTCCGTGCGTGCGTGCGTGTGTGCGTTGTGTGTGTTATGCGTGCGTGCGTGCGTGTATTGTCTGCGTGCGTGCGTGCATCGTGCCTGCGTGCGTGTGTGTGTATCACATATCCGCGTATCTATGTTTTGGCATTTGCAACGTATTTCGACGTTTTTAGCGTTTTTTTCAACATATTATCAATGTAACGGCACCAGTAAAATGCAATATGACGGCCAGAAGTGTATATTTATGTACGTTTTAAGGTAGACGTATATTGTACTGTCGTTTTTATATTCCCGGACTAGGCAATTCACAATGTTAATGTAATTTTTTATTTTATTGATTTTAAATCACATATGCTATGGTAACGTGTTTGATAATTTACAAAACAATTGCAGCATTATTAGTTGTAATGTCTGTCAGTGTGTGTTGTAACGTCTCAAAATGGACAAACTTGAATATCGAGCTGTTATAAAGTTTCTTACAAAACAAGGAAAATCTCAAAAAGTTATTCGTGAAGAAATGTTGATTGTATGCGGGGATAATTGCTCTTCAAAGTCGACTATTTGTGAATGGTCAAAATTGTTTAAACATGGCCGAGAATCACTAGATGATGATCCCCGTCCAGGTCGGCCTGTTGACATGATCACTTCGGATGTTATTGAAAAAACCAAGTGTTTGGTATTGTAAGATGCAAGATTAAAGAAGCGACAATTAACGTCTTTATCAGGAGTTTCAGAAACCACAGTTTTCAGAATTTTACACGATTACCTTGGCATGACAAAGGTCAGCGCGAGATGGTTTCACGAATCCTTACGCCTTTTCAAATGCTTACTGAATGGAGAAGTGTGAAGAATTTTTGGCGCTTTGTGGGACGAACCAGATTTAATTATCAACCGACTTATCACCGGAGATAAAATTTGGGTCTATCATTTTGATCCTGAGTCGAAGCAAAAGTCGATGCAGTGGCACATTAGGGTTTCAGACCTCCCAAAGTTTAAAGTCACTTCTGCAGGAAAAATGATGGCAACTGTTTTTGGGATTGCCAAGGAATTTTAATGATTGATTATCTGAAGAAGTGGTGAATGCAATCGCAGGAGAGTATTATGCAAGCTTAATGCATCGCGCCAGAGATGTTATTAAAGTGAAAAGACGCGGAAGACTAACGAAGTGTCCTGCTGCTTCATGAAATGCACCAGCCCATAAGTCAAAACTTTCAAAAGCTATCGTTGCTAAATGTGTAAATGTGGCTTTATAAAAATTGATCATCCACCTTATAGTCCAGATTTAGCCCCAGTGACTATTTTTGTTTCCAGATCTCAAAGAAGACTAAGGGAAGAAAATTTAGGACGATGATGAACTTATAGCGGCTGTTGGAAGCCATTTTGTGATCAAACCAAAAGAATATAATAATAAGATTGCGCGATATTGCATCACAAATATTTCATTTTAATCTCCGACATAGATATCAAAATCATCAAATGCTCTTACGTCAGAGAACCCTCAGCCAATCACAGCCAGTGGACCCTGCATAGAAGCTGGACCCGCCAACCGCAAATTATCTATAAAGACTGCGGCGCTACCGGAAGATATTCACTGCGCATCGTTCTCCTCTCTTAGTCGCTACTCGAGTCTGTAGAATCTAGAATCCATATCCAGGCCGCGCGCGCCTGCCGTACCTAGTTTCGTTGAATACGCCGCCGACCTGTCGATTTCACATCCGTTCATCCTGAACCGCCGTGTATCTTTAGTCGCGTTATTTTGCCGCCGTCACCGGTAAATCAGCGTCATACACAGCTGCTGGTTGAGATATGCTAAGGTTAACAGCACGTAAGTTTTATTGCAGCACTTTTCTTAAACATTACACCAGACACCCAGAGAAACGACGGGCTGCAGAGACCGGAAGTTATCTCACCGTTCCAGTACACACCCAGAAATACACGACAGGCTGTAAAGCCTGAAGTCGCCGTCTGCAACCATAGACACAAACCAGGACGTTGTACTGCGGGCTAACGCCCTGAACTCAACTTCTATTTACTCCAGCAGCAAGAAGGTATTAACCCTAATATCACCGCTCTACAGGAAATCTTTATGCAGCAGTCGACGGCTGGGCCCAGAATCTTATAAAGGGCAATACGAACAAGCGACGCCAAGACCTGGAGCTAATCTCAATACCAGAAGCCGTATACTTAGAGATCACCAGCGTGATCCTCCAGTTAAATAAAGACGGTGCGTTTACGTAATAAACTGCATCAAACGTGTCCCAGCGTCTCGCGAACTGGCTACAATTTGTTAGATATTCTTCTAATAATATTTCTCAATAAACGAAATCCGGTAAGACAAACATTCCTGTATCGCGAGTATATTTTCACGCAACGGAAAACTATCCACTATTTAGTTCCCGAAGGTCTGACTAATTTACCAGTATTATAATAAATTACGAACATTATACGTGTAAATTCTCTCATTTTATCCCCGAGAATAATCGTGTACTTAAGACATCTGAATGCCGTCTGAAACAATTCTCAGAATTGTTTAATTTAGTTCACGCAGTCCTAAAAGGTCGTGTAAACCCGCCTCAGATTAATTCGTTTACAACAATTAATAATAGAAGCAATTTTTAATAATAACTAACGTAGATTAGTTCTAGATAAACTCCGTCTTCCCTGTATTTAATAGGTAGAATAAGTTTGGCTTATAAGAAAGTTATACGTGTTTAACAATAACAGAGTTTTCTAATAATAAAGAATTAAAGCGTCTTATTTCCGGGCATAAATATATGTTATGTATTAATCAATATAAATACGTTCTCAATGAATTAAGAAATCCTGAGACCATCCTGATCAGTTAGAGTAAATAATCAAACGCGTACGAACAATTTGCATTCAGAAACGTATAAATATTAACCTGTCCTTTGTGAAGAATTCCAAGTACTGACTTCACATCTATTCAATCTGAAAGCCAAATCATATATAAGAATAGTCATGTTACAACACCAGCGCGATTGTTATCCCCTGCTTATGTAATACGGAGAATATTACGCAACGCCACCTGATAAATACCACGCCACCGTTTATAGGACCGGCCCATGCGTTCGTAACAAATCAAAATAAATCGTGATTATCAGGATTTTTGGTCACTACAATTCAACCACAATAATTTATGTTTACACGAAACGTCTCAGGGTCAATAATTCCACCACTACCGTCCACGGGGACCAACCAAAACGGGCTCTACCAGGAAGGACACTCCGGTTAACCTGATATAAAATTTTTCTTGCTGTTAATTTAATTCACCTAGTTTAGTATCTGATTATTTAGTTTTATAGAAGAAATAGGTAGTACACGTTTAAAACATTTTATTGTAATTATTCAAAGTGTAGTGTTAAGCACCAAAATAGAACCACCCGTCTTGTTAAGACAAGACCTGATTTGAGATAGACGAGGCAAATTAAAATATACCATTTTAATTATTGTAAGCAAAGTAGCTTACACTATGATCTTGAAAGTGTGGTAAAAGAATGCTTTATTAACATGTATAAGATGATGAAATTTTGAAGGCAAAATATTAACAGTTAACAAGAAAATGTTAATAGTATGTAGCATCGCCACGCACAGCAATGTAGTCGTTCACTCTCCGAGGCATGCTTTCTACGAGATGGTCTATATCTTCCTGAGGCATTCCATCCCAGGCTACCTGGAGCTGGTGTTGTAATTCATCCAAGTTGATTGGGGGTGTAGGTAGTTGCCTTAGTCTTCGATCCATCATGTCCCATAGATGTTCAATAGGCGAAAGATCAGGCGATCGCGCAGGCCACGGCAATATTGGTAGCTGCACTTGATCCAGAAACCTTCTTGTAACATGTGCGGTATGTGGTCTAGCATTACCTTCTTGCAAAATAGCATTTGGCAACGTCTGAATTAACGGTACTACCACTGGCTTCAAAACATTATCAATGTAACGCAGAGCACTAATTGTGCCTAGAATGAACACAAGAGGAGATCTTCCACCAACACGTATGGCGCCCCAAACCATCACTCCAGGTGTTAAGCCTGTGGGTCGTCTTTCAACAAACTCTAAATTTCGACGTTCTCCTCGAAACCGTCGCACCTTCTGACGACCATCGTTTCGCCACAAACAAAAACGCGATTCGTCGCTGAAGACGATGTTATTCCATTGAAGGCCCTGTCCCGCCGCTCTTGACACCATGCCAATCTAGAGTCTTATGCTCTTGAGCTAGCTGGGGTCGTCGGTATGGACGATACGAATGTACAAAGACTTAATTCTCCTGTAGATTGTTGACATTGATTCCAGTTCACCGCAACAGACCTTGTTGACTGAAACTCTTGTGGCCATCCGCTTAAGAAGTCGTTTTTCACGATCATTGGTGCTGCGTGGTGGTCTTCCACTGGTACGAGGTCGTTGAATGACTTCTTCAGACCAAGAAGACCAAATGCGGGCGACCGGTGTGGTCTCGATTAAGTCTTCTGCCGATTTTCGAAATTACAAACCTGCTTCCTTCATGCCGATAATTCTACCCTGTCAATATCTGAACTTGGACAAAGTTTCGTCGTTGTCTTACTGGAGACATTTTTCAGAATAAATGTGTCAGTTAAACAACAAAAAATTGACACTAAGCGACTAGATTTCTTAAAATGTATAAATAAAAATTGTTGATAATTGATGTTAACAGTGGTGCAAAGTACATAATGACTTGTCCTTTTTCATTGAAACTTCCATCGTTTTATATATGATACTGAAACATTATTTTGCCAAAATTTCAAAATCATAGCATTATTATTTCTAAGTGGTGCATTTCATTTGAAACGTAGCGTACTTGTATTGAAAAGCAAGGGGCCTATATTGAAAAATAAATTTCTGCTGTTGTTCTAATCTACTCCTATCATGCCTAGTCCGAGAATATAAAATATAAAAAAATGTCGACTAAAAACAAAATTTAATCAAGTTATCATGTAAGTGCAAAGTTGTGAAAAACTTCAATCTGAAAATAATAGAAGCATTCACAAACACAATAATCCAGTTAAATCTAACAAAGAGATATCTTTATCAATAATTGCAAGTGTTATTAATAACGAAAAGCATAATGCAGAACGTTTTGTAATTTTTTAAATTTTTATCTTAATTTCAACTACTTTGTTAAATTATAGTGCTGTGGTAATTTAACATATAATTGGTAAAGCATTTGCTTCAAGGTCTAGGAAAAACACAGCAAAAAACGTAGACATACCAAAAGTCAAAATTCAAATCAAAATCAAGACGTATCATTATGCTTTTTTTTAATTATAAGAAGCCAAAACCTACTTAAACGAAGATTTCCTTCTTGTCTGCTAAAATTATTAGGATGTTTATATATCTCAATAGCTTCACGTTGTCAACGAACATAAAAATGAGTTTGTCTTGACAATGTTTCCATATTGTCAAATTGAATGTGATTTAAATTATTTAAGGCATGGTCAGCCACCGTAGACTTCTCTGGTTGACCTAATCTACAAAATCTCATACGTAGAGAACATATGAGATTTTGTAGATTAGCCAGCAATTTTTGGAGTCGAAGTTCATGGGCCTTCTCAAGGTCATTAAAGCTCACGCCCATAGCAATTCTTAGAATTAAAGTTTATTAACGTACTCAAGGTCATCAAGAAATTTCAACGTAACGCCCCCCAGCAATTCTTGGAATCATTGACCTCTGTTCATGAAAGTAGGTCAAGTGGTTCCTGTATTGACTAAATGCTCTTCAAGGTCAAATAGCAAAATAAGCATGACTACTGGCTTTGTGCGGGTGAATTCCATGGTCACCTGCTCCCCCTAGTCTTATAAGTTATTACAATTCCTTGCAGAGGTATCATATACAGTTCATGGGATTGTTATCAATGCTAAAAGTAGGTCAGAGCTATTCTTAGCATGTTCGTGTGTGTGTGTGTGAGTGTGTGTGTGTGTGTGTGTGTGTGTGTGTGTGTGAGTGTGTGTGTGTGTGTGTGTGTGTGTGTGCGTGTGTGAGAGAGAGAAACATGGACAGGTTGATGTTGAAGCTTGACAGGTTGTTGTCTATGCTAGAAAGCAGTCCAGGATAAATTGTTCTTGTATTGGATAAATTGAGTCAAGCTATTCAATGAAACGGTTTTTATTGGCTCTGTGTGTGTGTGTGTGTGTGTGTGTGTGTGTGTGTGTGTGTGTGTGTGTGTGTGTGTGTGTGTGTGTTGAGAGAAGAGATGAAACATGGACAGGTTGTTGTTGAAGTTGACAGGTTGTTGTCTATGCTGAAAGCAGGTCCAGGATAAATTGCTCTTGTATTGATAAATTGAGTCAAGCTATTCAAGGTGAAACGGTTCTTTTATTGGCTCTCTCTGTGTGTGTGTGTGCGTGTGGGTGTGTGTGTGGTGTGTGTGTGTGTGTGTGTGGGTGTGTGTGTGTTGTGTGCGCGTGTGTGTGTGTGTGCGTGCTGCGTGCGTGTGCGTTGCGTGCCTAGTGTGCTGTGGTGCGTATTCAGCGTCGTCGGTGCGTGCGTTGCTGTGCTGTGTGTTTATGTGCGTTGCGTGCGTGCATAATGTGTCTGCGTGCTGCAGTGTTCATGCTGCGTGCGTGCGTGTGTGTGTATCTACATATCCGCGTATCTATGTTTTTGGCGTTTGCAACGTATTTAGACGTTTTTTAGCGTTTTTTTTTCAATGTGTGCAAACCACCTTTAAAATATATTTCATATCAGGTCTATCTCCGCACTCGCGAGGGCAGGGTGAGTGGTGTAAGTAAAACATAATAGGTGTTTATTCGTTCAGTTATTACAATTTATAGAAATAAATTTTCAAGGTCACCTGCAGAGATGTCCCGATCTTATCCGATCTTATTTGATCTTACGCTTCAATGCAAATACTAGGAAATGGCAGTATTCCTAATTAATGACTTATTTGTCGGGCTTTACGCATACGTAGGCCAAGGTGAGTATTTGACATTGTCAAGTCAAGGGCATATTTTTCTTAAAATCATGTCAAAATTTCAAGGGCAAACTTTTAATGGGAAATTTGAATCTAAAAATAGAATTTTCGAAATCATCACATAATTCTTGGCAATCTTTAAAAAGTAGAATGTTCAAGGTCAAAGTTTCGTGACCTGCAGGGAGTATCATATTACAATTCTTAGAAATATAAAAATAGAACTAGTTTATGGAAACAAGACGGTTGTCTATGCTAAAAAGTAGACCAAGGTCAAATGGTATATTAGAATTCTTATAAATCTAAAAACAGAAGAGTATCGTCCTACATATCATATTACAATTCTTAGAAATCAAAAATAGAACCAGTTCGTGAAAACATGAAGATTGTTGTTTATACTAAAAGTAGGTCAAGGTTAAGTGGTTCATGTATTGGCTAAAATGAGTCAAGCTCTTCAAGGTCAAATTTCCTTGGACATAGCAAATAAGCGTTCCCATTGCTCAATTCTATCTAAACGATAGAGTTGTTGTCCATACTAAAGCGTATAGCAATTTTTTATGGTTCTTGTAATAATAAAAAGATTATGCTTGCAGTATGTGGGTTTTTATTTACATATTACTACTATCCTGACCAATAGGATTTGTCTCAGGATGAGGTAGTGTCCACAAGAACCGGATGCGTTCTCCAAAGACAGATAGACGTGTCCCAAAGCAGGTATCTGTTTCGCAAATACAAATAGCGGTTTCCCAAAAACAGGGATCTGTTTCCCAACACAGGTAACCGTTTCCCAGAAGCGGTAGTCGTTTCTTCACAGAAAACACGTCAAATAGCTCATTCGCCGTAGCTGAGGCAAAATTGAACCAAGCTCTTCAAGGTCAAAATCTACTGGTGTCATGAAAAGATTATGCTTACAGTATGTGGGTTCTTATTTACATACTACTATTGCCGTAACCACCAGGACTTGTCTCAGGATGAGGCAGTTTCCCCGAGAACCGGACCCGTTTCCAAAAGACAGATAGCCGTTTCCCAAAACAGGTATCTGTTTATCAAATACAGATAGCGGTTTTCCAAAAACAGAGAGCTAACACAGGTAACCGTTTCCTAGAAGCGGTAGTCGTTTCCCCACAGAAAACAAGTCAAATGGCTCATTCATCGTAGCTGATGTTGAATTGAACCAAGCTCTCCAAGGCCAAAATCTATTGGTATCATAAGGGGTATCACATTACATTTCTAGGAAATACATGTTCAAGGTTAAAGTTTATTGATCCGAAGGGTGTCATATTACAATTCGTAGAAATCAGTTTGTGGAAATATGAAGGTTGTTGTTTATGCTAAAAGGTAGGTCAAGGTTAAGTGGTTCTCGTATTGGCTAAATTGAGTTCAAGCTATTCAAGGTAAACTTTTGCTGGTATCATATTACAATTGTCAGAAATCTGAAAATAGAATCAGTTCTTGTAATAGTAAAAAGATTATGCTTACAGTATGTGGGTTTTTATTTACATGCTACTACTGTCCTAACCACCAGGACTTGTCTCAGGATAAGGTAGTTTCGCTGAGAACCGGATCCATTTCCCAAAGACAGATAGCCGTTTCCCAAAACAGGTATCTGTTTCTCAAATACAGATAGCGGTTTCAAAACAAGGATCTGTTTCCCAACACAGGTAGCTGTTTCTCAGAAGCGGTAATCGTGAAAGTGGGCCGAGGGTATTGCTTAAATTCAGTCAAGCTCTTCAAAGTCAAATTCTTGGAAATTTCAAAATAAGAATTCCTAATCAATGGTTTTGTGCATGCGCGGGTTGATACCAAGGTCACCTGCAGTTTGCAGCTCCCCAACCATTTGCTTTAAATTTCATGGTCACACCATATTAAGAAAATCGTAAACACCCAGCGAGCTGTGTTGAGATCAGTCAGTTAGCAACTTGAAATTGTTAAACATGGAATTAGCAGGGTTAAACCAAAGCACTTATTGCAAACTCTATAAAAATGCATGTGACCTGGAGATAACAAAAAAATATATAAAGTTATTAATGTGACAGTAATGAACACGAAGTATGGGGAACGTATACTCTTGGAAATTGAGGAGTTTAAATGCGTATTACCTCAGCGCTTTTACGAGTATTTCAAAGAAGAAAATCGAATTGAAGAATTTAAAACGCTGCTAAACACAAAGAATGTGTACGTGAGTAGTTTGGGTGCAGTCGGAGAAACAACAAACGTAACATTTTATTTGTAATAGTAGTGCCCCCAAGCACATGCAAACATGATTTAACTAGAATCATTTTACAGAACTGTACAAAGAGTGTGTTATTACAAGTATCTTAAAAACACAATTATATGAATTAGGTTTAAGGTATAATTAAGAGACGTAGATTTTAATGCAAAACAGTAAAATAACTTCGAAACGTTCTGTTAATTAATGTAGTACTGTAGCACTGTCTTAATAATAACGTTGACTTTATAGCACCTCAGTCAAAACACTCATCGTGAATAACTATATATATATATATATATATATATATATATATATATATATATATATATATATCATATGGTTTCAAGAATTTGCCATTGAAGTGTAAGATCGGATAAGATCGGGATATCTCTGCAGGTGACCTTGAAATTTTTTTTCTAGGAATTGTAATAATTGAACGAATAAACATCTATTATGTTTTACTTATACCACTCACCCTACCCTTGCGAGTGCGAAAGGTAGACCTGATATGAAAATATTCTAAAGGTGGTTTGGACACATTGAAAAAACGGCAAAAACGTCTAAAAACGTTGCAAACGCCAAAAAATAAGATAGCAGGATATGCAGCACACAACACACACACACACACACACACACACACACACACACAGCCAATAAAAGAACCGTTTCACCTTGAATAGCTTGACTCAATTTATCCAATACAAGAACCATTTATCCTTGACCTGCTCTCTAGCATAGACAACAACCTGTCAAACTTCAACATCAACCTGTCCATGTTTCTCTCTCTCACACACACACACACACACACACACACACACACATACACCTCACACACACACGAATATGCTAAGAATACTCTGACCTACTTTTAGTATTGATAACAATCCCATGAACTGTATATATCTCTGCAGGTGACCTTGACAATTGATTTCTAGGAATTGTAATAACTTATTCCTGGCAAATGTTATTACAAGTCTCTCAAAAACACAATTATATGTATTAGGTTTAAGGAACTGTATTGTATAATTAAGCTAAAACACTCATCATGAATAATATATATATATATATATATATATATATATATATATATATATATATATATATATATATATATATATATATATATATATATATATATATATATATATATATATATATATATAAATTTATGAAATGGTTGTTTATTCATAAATTATTTCATTACATAGTTATTGCACAAAAGTGTACATTCGTCAAAGCAGAATTACATGTGGTTTGTGAATGAAAGAAACAAGATGGTAAAGCCGGTGGCTCTTCAATTTCTATAACTGGCCGTTTCAATATTTTTCGAAAGTAATCGGCTTTTTCTCGCCCTTTAATGTACATATTATGTTATGTTACCGGTATTAGTTCATAAAATATACGCAGAAAGAAATGTGCAGAGGTATATGCAGATCCCGATATGATGCAGTGATGATTATTGATTAACCAGGTAGCTTGTTGTTGAAATTCTACATCTAAGACGTGCCACGGTGGTTTGAACACAAAATGGGCAACTTGATTGCTACTAATCAGTTCACGGAAACAAGAATAACGATGAGTTTGTTGTTTATGCTAAAAGTAACTCAAGGTTAGATGGATCGTGCATTGGCTACATTGTTTATAATAATAAAAGAGTATGCTTACAGTATGTTTGTTTTTATCTTTTTCATAATACTACCGTCTCAACCAGGATGTGGCCTGTCTCTGGATGAGGTAGTTTCCCCGAGAACTGGATCCGTTTCCCAAATACAGATAGCAATTCCCAAAACAGGTATCTGCTTCTCAAATACAGATAGCCGTTTCCCAAAACAGGTATCTGTATCTGAAACAATAATTGATGCGAGGGGGCATATAGATCAATTTTGCGAGGGTCCAGAATGTGCTCTGACTTTTTCATAGCATTCAGCGCCAATGAGATACCACATAAAAAGCAATTTATCAAGATGACGTTAGCGGTTTTCCACCCAGTCTGTCAATGAAAATGTTTACTGAAACGTGCACACACAAAGAAAGCCTTTTATTATAAATCTGCATCCTTCAAAACCACTAACCTAGACAAAAAATTCTTGTTTCCACGAACTGATTCTATTTTTTCATTTCTAAGGAATGGTAACCCCTGCAAGTCATTACTCTTTGACCTTGAAAACTTTATTCTTAGATTTCTAAGAATTGTAATATGATCACGATGATGACCTTGCAATTTCTATTTTTAGCTTTAAATTTCGACCTTGACGCGCTCCACACATTTAAATTTCCCACCAAAAGTTTGACCTTAAAAGAACACCAAAAGCTTTAATTTCTCACCACCAGAGGGTGAGTGACCTTGAACTGGTCCAGAACCGGCCTCTAATCACTACTCGCATGTTGCAACTGTGGAAGTGCCGGTGGTTATGATATGGTGGTGGTGGCAAGAGGTGTAATACTAGAAAAGATTAATAAAATATATTAATAATGTGTGTAGCAATACATAAATCAGTAAATGTGAAATGAATTAGGTAACATACTCACTTCTCAAAATATCGAGCAAAATCATCCTCACCACCTCCACCGATTACTTGTGGAAGTAGCGGTGGTTCTGATGTGGTTGTGGCAACGGGTGTAATACTACAAAAGATTAATAAAATATATTAATAATGTGGTGAAGCAATACATAAATCAGTAAACGTGAACTTAATTAAGTTACATACTCATTTCTCAAAATATCGAGCAACATCATCATCACCATCTTCTGAATCACTATCTCTAATAGAGATAGTAATCGGTGGAGGTGGTGAGGACGGTGCTGGTTTCCGGTGCTGTTTTGAAGGGCCTCATCAAGATTTTTCTAATATCGTAACATTCCTCTTCCTCACAGATAATCTAAATTTCTTGGTGGGGCGTATTATGAGCGGCACGTAATGAATGAGTATTCACATTAAACTTAACATTATATACATGTAATTCTGGAAACGTTAACGGAAAATTCCAAGGCAAACCTATTGTTTCACTTTATACAACCAAAAACCATTGTAATACATATTTTTCAGTATAACTAGAGCATATTTTGTTAAATCAATAATAAAAGAATTTTTGTCTTAGAGAGTTAACATATGGATGAATGCCATTTATTGATATAAAATTAATAAGTTTGTAGCAAAAAATAATAAAAATTTCAATTGCGTTTTTATTTTTAGTTAAATCCACGTTTCTTTGTCTTTCATTTACAGGAAAATAAGATGGATAGATCGTTTCAAGGTCTATGGAAGCGCATACAGTATGATCAAAAACCAACAAATCTGTATATTGCAAAATACGTATGTGTGCAGCCGAGACCTTAACGAATAAAAACTAAACTTGATATTAAACACGGATAATAAAATGTGAATTGTTAGTGTTTCTTTGCGCAAAAATTCATATATGGTATTTTTTGGCAAATGCATAAATCTGAGGAAGGAGGTATCTTATTAGCGCTGACTGGTATAAAAAAGTCAGAACACATTCCGGTCCTCGCAAAATTGATCTATTTATCAACTTTTTTAGAGACTCAATAGTAGAAATAGGCTAGTCAATTTAGGAATAAAAAGGACAGTTATCGGAAATTTTAGGTATAGTCCTAATCACATTTATTCATTGTTTTTTGGTTCGCTGAACACGAATCTGAGGTCAATTTTTTTTTAGGTTTTGGGCTAATTCGCATTTTTCGAAAAGACCATGCTTGCAAAATTAAAGTAGAAAAAATTTACTACAAAATTTTATATACAATAATTCTTTCTACGATCAACCGTTACACCACTAGAGTGCACTAAAAAATAGCCAGAGTTAACAAAAATTAAAAAAAAAACGCTAAATACTAAATCTATGTAATCTTCTTTTATACTTCTAGCCTGTTGTATACAGTCCAATTTTCGCTTTTTAAAGCCACTTCTTCTAGTTCCTCTTTGTGGATATTACGTAAGCTTGGGAAAGCGGGCTCTATTTCTTCAATAGTATATGGTTATAGTTTGCTGTTAATGTTACTGGGGGATTACATTAGTTGGTTTAACGAGACCATTTTTCACTATGTTAATTTCCCCCGGTATTGTACAAAGCGTTGTCGTAGATGTCGTAAAATAGGTTCCGCCCGCCTTAATAAAACACTTCTGCATAATACGTATTTCGTCTTTGTTATGAGAGGTAAGAATGTATAGATTAATTTACGGATCTAGAATTATAGATAATTCAGTTGCCAAAATTAGCTATAATTTAAGATATCTAGGTACATATTAATCAGTGTTTCGACAGCTTAAAGTACATAAGATTGATATCAGATAAAATCCCACCCACATGCAGGCTCCAGCGTCCGGTCAGCTGAATGATCTGGGAAACGGACACCTGATTTTGGGAAACGGACTCCTGTTTTGTTTGGGGAACAGGTCTTGTTTTGGGGAAACTACGTCATCCTGAGATAGATCCTGGTTAGGACAGTAGTATTATGTACTACTATAAACCTTCTGAGTAGAAGTTTACCTATGTCAAATGGTAAAAAGTTCATTAGAGCCGCGCCCAAACATCAAAAAACCTCGAAAAGACATAGATACGCAGATATGTAGATACACACACAAACTCACACAAACACACACACACACACACACGCCCGCGCTCGCACACACACACACGCACACGTAATTCCAAAAATTTTTGGGGGGAGGGCCTCAAAATTTCGATGACCTTGAAATTGTCAATAAACTTTGTTATATATATATATATATATATATATATATATATATATATATATATTTTAACCACAAAAATATGCGGCAACTAGCGCCACCTGCACGATACATTGAAATTAGATAAATCACGTTATTCGGCATAAGAATTATAGGCAATGCTACAAATTTGAAAGCTATTTATTGAAAACAAACGGAAATATTAAATAAATTAACTTATCAAATTGAAAACTAAACGCCCTGTATCTCCGTAATGGTGCGCTTTACGACCCAAGTTGATAGGATCTTTTGTTTGCATTGCTATCCTGCATCAGCTCCTAATTTTGACCACCTATTTTAGAATCACCTTGTATATATATAATATATATATTATATATATATATATATATATATATATATATATATATATATATATATATATATATATATATATATATATATATATATATATATATATATATATATATATACAGGGTTAGTCACGCTCAACGGGACGGAATCTAGGTAAAACGGTAAACGATATCAAAAATCGTTTGACACAAGTATGTAGGTCTATTTGGTCTACAAATTAAAATTAGTGTGGAATATACAGGGTTACTCAAAAAAGTTACATATCAAAGTTATGTTTTTTAAATGGGTCACCCTGTATTTTATTACTTTTGAATCCTACTTTAAAAATAATATGTATTTATTCAAGTAACCCTATATCTAAGTTTGATAGTTTTCGAGTTATTCAATTGTTTCTAAAATGTAGAGTAATTGAAAAATTTAATTACAACTTTTTTAATTAATTTGCTTTTAGATTTCGATTCTACACTTCTTGCACTGTCTATCAGAATAATTACAATAGTAAAATAATATGCAGGGTGTTCCTAACTTCAACTTTGATTTTCTCCAAGTATGTGGTGCTATTACTTTGTTATTTTAAATGGAACACCCTGTATTTTATTTCTTTATGAGAAGGGAAATTTAATACTCTTTCAAACTAATATAGGATTCCCTATCCCAATTTTCAGTATTTTCCGAGATATTTCCATTATTTTACCGGTATGCATAAATATTGATGGTTTTATAGTAAATACTGGCAAGATGGCCTTGAAATATAAAACAAATAAATTGACAATATTATAATTTTACAAACTAAACAATAAAACGAATAACAATTAACATAATTACAACATTAAAAATCACTCTACTAAACTCATTTTATAATAAATGTTCAATGTGATGTCCATTTTGTTGAATACACAGCATTATCCTCTTTTCAAATGAGCGTTTCACATTATTTAGCATTTGGGGTGTGATTGTCGCGAATGCTTCTCTAATGCGTATTTTCATGTTTTCAGAGGTAGTTGGAGCAATGTGGTACACAAGAGTTTTGATGTATCCCCAGAAAAAAAAGTCCATTGTTGTTAAGTCGGGAGACCTAGCAGGCCAATTGCTAGGACTTCCTCGACCTACCCACATATCTTCAAATGTCCGGTCTAAATATTCCCTCACATTCCTTGAAAATGTGCTGGCGCACCATCTAATTGTAGCCACATTTTTGCCTCACATCTAAAGGAACATCTTCTAGGAGAGTCCAAAATTCGTTTTCCAAAAATCTTAAAATTCTCTTCCATTCAAATGGCCATTAAAAAATATGGCCCTACTACATGTTCTCCTATTAGTCCCCGTATACGTTTAGGGACCAACGATTTTGTCGATCTATTGCTTTAAATTGATGTGGATTCTCAGTGGCGTAATAGTGAAAATTATGCCTATTAACCAGTCCATTATTGTGAAATGTAGCTTCGTCAGTGAATAACAAATTATCATAAAAATATTGATCTTCTGCCGTATGGTCGAGAAGCCATAGACAAAATTCCAGTCTACGTTGAAAATACTCCATACAAATGCTGATGCATTTGTATATGATACGGATGATAGTTATGTTTTCTTATTATTCTACTTACGTTGGATTGACTTAGTTCTCGAAGTGTTATTGCGATTTTCAATTACAGATTGCAAAACTGTTAGTTGTAAATCTTCATTTTCCGTTACGGGCTTTCCTATTTTTCGTGTTTTATATTCAACACTGCCAGTTTCAATAAATCGGTTTAAAAGTCTCTCGAACACTTCTTTGCGAGGATGGTCTTTTTGAGGATATCTTTCAGCATAAACACGTGATGCTAATAAGCAATTTTGAAAACATTCACCTAATATAAAAATCATATTTATTCGATCTTCAATTGGGTATTCTTTCATTGTATTAATTATGTTAAATAGTGAAATCAACACTAAATAAGTTTTTACTATCTGACATAAGAAAATGTTTTATTTGTTAATTTTCTCAAAGCCTACTTAGAGTTTATCATAAAATCTTCAACATTTACGCATACTGATAAAATAATGCAAATAATTTGGAAATAAAGAAAATTCGGATAGGAAAATAATATTAAATTTTCGTTTTCATGCAGGGATAAAATACAGGGTGTTCCATTTAATAATAACACTAAAAACTTGATTAGTTAGTTTTTAAGGACAATTAAAAATGTAACAAAGTTCAGATTTATTTAAAAAATACTTTAATATGTAAATTTTCAAATTATAAATTTTAATTTATTTTCTTTGTATTCAAGGCTATCTTGTCAGTATTTGCTATAAAACCATCAATATTTATGCATACCGGTAAAATAATGGAAATATCTCGGAAAATATTGAAAATTGGGATAGAGAACCCTATATCAGTTTAAAAGAGCATTAAATATCCTTCTCAGGAAGGAATAAAATACAGGGTGTTCCATTTAAGATAACAAAGTAATAGCACCAAATACTTGGAGAAAATCAAAGTTGAAGTTAGGAACACCCTGCATATTATTTTACTATTGTAATTATTCTGATATACAGTCCAAGAAGTGTAGAATCGAAATCTAAAAGCAAATTAATTAAAAAAATTCTGTTAAGTTGTAATTAATTTTTTTCAATTACTCTACATTTTTAGAAACAATTGAATAACTCGAAAACTATCAAACTTAGATATAGGGTTACTTGAATAAATACATATTATTTTTTAAAGTAGGATTCAAAAAAGTAATAAAATACAGGGTGATCCATTTAAAAAAACATAACTTTGATATGTAACTTTTTTTTGAGTAACCCTGTATATTCCACACTAATTTTAATTTGTAGACCAAATAGACCTACATACTTGTGTCAAACGATTTTTGATATCATTTACCGTTTTACCGCTAGGTTTCGTCCCGTTGAGCGTGACTAACCCTGTATATATATATATATATATATATATATATATATATATATATATCCTTATTTCTAATGGAACACCCTGTATATTATATCTGTTGTGTGACTAATTCAATGATCTTCCAAAAGTACTAAGTCACCCTATACCTAAACCTTCACGTTTCAAAGTTATTCAACAATATTTAACTATATCACGAATATATTGAGTAATATCATTCTTAACAATTAAACATAACTAATATAACAAATGCTGGAAATGACTGCCTTGTTTTTCAATACAGAGTGCGATTCTATTTTCAAGCGCACATCTTACATTTTGCAACATAACAGGAGTGACGATTCCAAATACATTTTTTATTCGGTCTATCATGTGTTCTGCAGGAGGAGAATCATACACTAGATTTTTAACATATAGCCATAAAAAGAAATCTATCGGATTGGGGTCTGGAGATCTAGGTCAGTTGATTGGGCCAGCTCTTCCGATCCGTTTGTTATGAAATTTTTGGTCTAAATAATCCCCTAAACGTCGTGAAAAATGTGCAAGAGCACCATCTAATTATAACCATATTTTTTGTCTGATGTGTAATGGAAATTTTCTAAGTAGTCGAAAGTCGTTTTTTTTTAAATTTAAGAATTTGCGACTATTTAAAGTGCGGTCGAAGAAATATGGACTTCATCGCCAGTTGTTCCACCATACACATTAATACTCCATCGATTCTGGTGATCTGTCGTATGCAATAAATACTTATTTTCGGTATCATAATAATCGTAGTTATAACGATTAACATGGCCTTTATTATGCAACGTTACCTCATCGGTAAACAACACTTATTGATCAAAATCATCTTCTTCGCCGATCTTTTCGAGGATTGTTAAACAAAAAGCCATTCTCCTTTCAAAATCTGTTCCATATAAATTTTGATGAAGTTGAATATGGCAAGGCACGAAACGTTTGCAACAATCTGTCCAGTACTTTGTAATTTGGATGAATGCGGTTGGGGTACCTTGCTGCGGTCTCTTGAAACCAATAAACATTTTCCATAATATTCGCCCATAGTTATAATCATGTCATTGTTTCCCCGCTTCGCATAAACAATTTTAACTTAAACTAATTATTTGATATTCACCACACAGTACAAATGACCAATACCCAATTATATTGACATACTGTTAATTAATAATGTCATTTAGATTAAAATTCAGCTTTTGTCATTACAATTTATATATTTCAAAGTAATATTTTAGTTAAAATTACTACATACTAACTTGAAATATGTGTACACATACTCAAAAGAAGAACTATCTTTGCAAATTACTGGATTCAAAAACGACAAACATTATTTGTAAAAACATTTACGTCCTGTAAATCCTATAAAAACTTTAATTTGTGAAATTATCTCAATAACTTTGAAACGTGAAGGTTTAGGTATAGAATACCTTAGTACTTTTTGGAAGATCATTGAATTAGTCACATGACAGATCTAAAATATACAGAGTGCTCCATTTGAGATGAAGATATTATAGTTTGAATGTAGTAATAGTACAACCGAAAATCGGCAACACCCAGTTTTGGGTTTTTCGAGATCCTGAAGCAGTTTAGACAAAATGAGTTTCGTTTAGTAACAATGAATTTTTTTCCAAAACCTTGCAATTTAAGAAAAATCAAAATAAATCAAAACGCACTGTATTTGGGTATAGGGAACCTTAACGGAAGTTTGTCTTATTTTTCATGCTTAATTCAAAAATGTGATAAAATATAGGGCATTCTATTAAAAAAAAACATAACTTTGACATGGGAATAAACATATACAGTGTATCCCAAATTGGTCTGTGCAGTATTGCTATCTTGGAAACTATAAGAGATCCAAAGACGGTTAAATGGAGAAAGTTTTAGAGAATTTTGAGCCCACTAAAATGTGGCATTCTGAAATCAAGGCTATCTCAAATATTTTTCAAAATATTCGAAAAAAGCTGAAAATCGACAATTTTTATTTTAGCTATATCTCTTTTACTTGAACAGATATAAAAAAATAAATTACACTTTGCCATTGCCACTTTTTATCCTCTAAAAAAATTTATCCGACGTTTCGTCGATTAAAGACCATCATCAACTTTATTTTTTCATGTGAGACGGAAATTAGCTAATGGTATAAAATGATTCCTTTTTTTTATTCTAAATCCAACGATGTATAACACTTAATGATAATTCGACGTTTCGGCCCTCATTAATGACATTTTCAAATATTTCTTTTTTTATGAAACATTTTGAAAAAAAAACTCCCAAAGCAATTTATTCTGCAAATGTACATGTATTTCAATTCATAATAGGACATTTGACTCATAAAAGCATCATCAAGTAATCTCTTATGAACAGTAGCTACCTATTCGTAGATAACTATTTATTACGATATCGAAAATCCTTTCCAAACCTTGTCTTAAACAATGACAGATAAATAACTCTTTTATTAAGTTTAAATTTAAGTAAATTTAAGTAAACACATTTACTTCAAGCGAAAATATTTAAAAAAATGTGAAAAATCCTATAAAACCGACATTAGTTCTACATACTATTATTCTAAATGTCGACCATTTTTTTCAATGCACTTTTCACATTGTTTTTGCGACAGTTTTAGTTACTCGACGTATTGTATTACGATTAATATTTTCAATAATATTAGTAATTCGATGTTCCAGAACTTGCCTATTTTCTGGAGGATCAAACCCCTAATTTTTGACATATCCCCATAAATAAAAGTCTAATGGGGTAGGGTCCGGAGACCTAGCAGGCCAACGCACAGGACCAGCGTTGGATATTATTCTTTACCAAAAATCTCCGTAAAATGCTCGGACTTCCCTGAATTATGTGCAGGGCATCCATCTTGTTGGAACCATAAATTATTAAATTCATTAGGGGAAACAGCTTCACGAATGGATAGAATGATTTGGTTTTGCAACATTAAAAGGTATAGTTGCCCTGTTAACGTGTGGTCATAAATAAACGGACCAATCAGACGATTCCCTGAAATTAATTGGGAATATTAAAAAACTGAGTCATAGTTAATTTATTAAATGTTACTCAATTAACTCAAACAAAAATATTACTTACCGATCATTCCGCATCACACATTAAAACCAAATCGTACTTGAAGCCGGCGTGTATCGCGAATATGTGGATTTTCACGGGTCCAGTAATGATGATTTTTTTATTGAAGACTCCACAGTTGGTAAAATGTGTCTCGTCTGTCCATACAACTTTATCAGAAAAATCAGGATTTTCTTGATATTTACGATGGTATCAATTACAAAATTCGATTCTCCTGTCAAAGTCACCTTCTTGCAGGCCTTGTACAATTGTTGGATTGTGGGGATGATATTTAACAACTTTCAAAACATTCTGTACAGTGGATTTTGGATTTTCGTCAAAATATTCCAAAATGTTTTCGTTACGATTCTCATTATCGATCGCATACCTTTTTGAACGCGTTTTTTCAAAACTTAATCAAAATTTTCTTCGTTCGAATAATTTAACGCCATTTTCAAACAATGTTCATTAAAATATGAGAAACTATTGTAGTCTCTTGACAGGTAACATAATTGTTATACACTAATTATTTCAAACTCATCAAAGCCTACTACCAGAAATTTACAATAATCGAATTCATTAATTAGCTGTAGTTAATTTTTAAGTGTTTTAATAGGATTTTTCACATTTTTCTAAATATTTTCACTTGAAGTAAATGTATTGTTAGGTGTTTACTTAAATTTAAATTTAATAAAAGAGTTATTTATCTGTCATTGTTTAAGACAAGGTTTGGAAAGGCTTTTTCGATATCGTAATATATAGTTATTTACGAATAGGTAGCTACTGTTCATAAGAGATTACTTGATGATGCTTTTGATGAGTCCAAACGTCCTATTATGAATTATGAGTTGAAATAAATGTACATTTGCAGAATAAATTGCTTTGGGAGTTTTTTGTTTTCAAAAATGTTTCATAAAAAAAAGAAATATTTGAAAATGTCAAGAACGAGGGTCGAAACGTCGAATTATCATTAAGTATAATACACCGTTTAGAATAAAAAAGGAATCATTTTATACCATTAGCTAATTTCCGCCCCATATGAAAAAACAAAGTTGATGACGGTCTCTAACCGACGATTAATTTTTTCTGTCACCAATCAATAGAGGATAAAAAGTGGCAATGGCAAAGTGTAATTTATTTTTTATATCTGTTCAAATAAAAGAGTTATAGCTAAAAGTAAAAATTGTCGATTTTCAGTTTTTTTCTAATATTTTGAAAAAGATTTGAGATAGTCTTGATTTCAGAATGGCATTTTAGTGGGCTCAAAATTCTCTAAAACTTGCTCCATTTAGCCGTCTTTCGATCTCGTATAGTTTCCAAGATAGCAATACTGCACAGACCAATTTTGGATACACTGTATTTAGTATACACAATTTTTACAGCCTCGCTTTTCCGTCGACGGATTATTTCCGAATCAATAATATCCGAAAATTCATAAAACTTACATTGGACGGCCGACTTTTCATTGTTTATTATGGTACTTCTGATCATGCAGAACTGTTTTAATAGAAAATCTATATTACGGCCATATATAGATCATAAATACATTTCTCAGAAATTGCTTGAAAAATCACCCCGTTCTTGAGTACATTTTTGTTGGACCATGCTAAAGACAGTTTAAGTAGTGGAAAACCATACACAAACATATGTTTGAAGAACATTTGTGCATTTGTTATAAATTATTGTAAATTGATTTGCAGAATTTGTAGGTAGCCAACGTTATTTTTCGTCCAACCTAAAAAGAGGAAACTAAAAGAAATGAAATAATTTTAATAATAGACGTTTAAACCTTCATATCAGCTACAGGTCAATACACATATACATACTAACTTAAAAAAATTCCAAAACCGCCCGGTTTTTTAAAATATCGATAATACAGTTTTCAATTTTTAGATTTATTTGGCTTTGCATTAAGAAACTTTATAAACAAAAGTTATGTAAAATTAAATTTTCTTTAAACATATGTTTATACATTTTCCTATAAACTTGAGCGTTAATTACATATTGAAACAAAAATTGAACTAACACTTAAATTGTAGCTTAGGATTCTTTGCCGCTAAATTACGCGCCGTATTAAAACATTTTTGTGACGAAAATGTGTCAGAAGGACGCTAGAAACACTCAAACGGTTCAGTTTTTTGCACCGGTGTAAGCAACCGCCACACTCAATGCGCCAAACATTTTTTCATTCCCAACTCTTCAGTTAAAATTCGGTGTGCATGGTCATATGAGATACCCATTGTGTCTGCTATCTCGCGCACTTTTATTCGACAGTGGTACAACACGATAAGGTGAAATTTTTCATATTAGGGTCGGTAGACATTTTTGGACGCCTACTACGGGATTCATCATTTGTATTAACACGGCACGCTTAAATTTGGTAACCTAATTTTTAACCATTGAAAACGAGGGGGTGGATTATAATAATGTTGAATCTAGCTCTGTTTTAATTTCCGTTTGTGTTAAACCATACAAATAAGAGTACTTTGTCACTGTCCTCAACTCAATTGTTTCTATTGCTTACAAAATCACACGTGCCGTTCCCTTTAACGTGCTGTGAAAAAAAACTTATTGGCAGATCGCAATGCACTGTCAACGGTAAAAAAGGTAAACATAGCGGTGGAGATAAAAGAATCAATTTTGATTGGCCATTACAGAAAATCGTTGCTGTATTGTATTGTATAGAGACCCAAGGTCTAGAAATAGCGGATTTACAAGTGAGTTCCACCCTCAGCAAAGGATCTTTAAGGCGTCGAAAGGAAGGCGTGTTTTATTGTTTCTCTGTTTATAGAATAACGGCTACCTTAGCCGGGTTTATGCCCGTGTTCTCCAGGCGACAGATAATCGAAAGTTTAATATAATTAGATTATATAGTGGACGATGTATTCAATTTAGCGAATATTTCCATTATTGGAAATATTTCAACAAAATACATATTTATTGCAACATGCTTAATTTTTTTAGTTTTCAGCCATTTTACTATAAATCACTAAGTAAACACACAACACAATTTGTCAGCTTGGGTATTCCGGGACATATAAATGGCGCCTTTCGTCCAGTATACTTGTCACCCTATCTATTGCTATATTTCATCTTGTTGTACCTATATAATTGTAGAATGTTCGAAATACACGTTCACCACACGTACACCAGATTTGCTTAACCTTCCGACAGGCGCACCCCACAGAGTAACGTTAAAGGCGCGCATGTATCTAATAGATACATCACTAGATTTGGGATAAAAATGAAAGTCTTATATCAAAGCACTTTATTTACAATTAATTGATGCATTAATAATTAAAAGAAATCATATTTATAGTCAAACAGAAAACAAATTTAAGTAAAATTTAAAAAATCAATAAACATGTCATTTAAGCGATTTTGTAGACAATTTAATCATTTACGAATGTATTTTGTGCAAATTACTGCGGAATGTTCAAGGCATAAATGTTTTTTACAATGTACACAAAAATATTTAGAAAAACGGGTGCGTTTATCACTCATAGCAAGTAGCACATCTTTCCCTTTTTCTTCCGGCGTTTCCAGGTTTTGAAATAGATTTCTATTTTCTGGTTTTGCATTAGCGCTTTCTTCAGCATTTTCGTTTTCGTCAGGATCATTTTCGAAATTTCCCAATAGTTGTGTAAGTATTTTTGTCGCCTTTGAATATGAGGTTCTGTTAGTTCTTTAGCCAACTGCCTTAAGTATGATCTCCTGCTTTTGATGTTGTTATTATTTCCAAGAAATATTATTTGTGAATTAATACCACAAACATTTAACATTGAGAAAATATAACCATGGGCCAACGTTTGGTGTTTCTTGCAACGTTAGCTTGCACATTTTGTCCACGGTGTCTATTCTTTCGTTTGGTTACAAAATGTTATTATGTCTGGCTTTTTAGTATTCTTGAAATCAAAATGTATTTGTGGTTTATTTGTTTTGAATGTTCCAACAATA
Organism: Vesta saturnalis; assembly: GCA_036346205.1. Lineage (NCBI taxonomy): Eukaryota > Metazoa > Arthropoda > Insecta > Coleoptera > Lampyridae > Vesta > Vesta saturnalis. The sequence goes on from JARFJB010000834.1 coordinate 185,796, forward strand.
GATAACTTTTTCTCTTTCAGATCGGTCACTAAATCATAACTAGTAAACCAATTGTCTACTGTAACGTTACGTCCAGAATTATGGAGAGGAGCGACAAGCCTTTTACTACATCAACTGGTTTGTTGCTTATTTTGTAAGGTCCCTCTGGCTGTTCTCCAGTATATATTTCCATTTTATATGTATAAAAAAGTTTTGCATCTACTAGTGCAAATATCTTGATGTCATATTTCGCGGGTTTTGTAGGAATATACTGACGAAATTGACAACGTCCCCTAAAGACCTCTAATTTTTCATCGATAGTGACATTTTCACCTAAAGAGTACCATTTTGGCTATTATTAACACATTCTTCAAAATATCTCTTATTGGCGCTAAACGGTCCATCCGTTTTCTTTCTTCCTAGATTTCCTGTTATCAAATCTAAAACAACGCATTAGAAAACAAAATCGTTTTAGACTCATTGTCTTTCTAAATCTTTCAACTCCATCAACTGACCAAAGTTCTTCTAAATTTAACCGATTGGCATGATAGACCCCAGCTAAATATATAGCAAACCAATAAATGCCTTGATCTCAATAATATCTGACTCATGAGCATCTCTAATTCGTCTGAATTTGGGTTGAACAGATATTATGTGCTGATTCGTATATTGAGTAATTGTCTGCAGTATGTTATCATTTATTAATAAATTCCAAGTCTTGTAAATTCCTTCAGCTAATTTTGCTTCTCTTAGTACTCCTGGTAAATGAGTAAGAATATACTGAGGACACCTTCGTCTTCTTTGTGACATTGAAGTTTTCTTCCACTTCCATTTGTTGACGATTTTCTTGTTTTTTTTTTGCACCGCAGCAAAGTATGTTTCATTATCTTCTTCTTCTTCTTCATCTTCACTATCACTGACAGGACTTTGTTCTGTTTCAGAATCTTTCCCTCTTTCTTCAACATCAGGAAGAGACGCATCGGTATCAGTTTCCTCATCTTCCCCTTCTTGTCTATCATAATCACTTTCTTCACTTTCCTCACATAGAAGTAGCTTTCTAAACTCCTCACAATCTTTTTCATTAGTTAGATCATATCTCTTAGACCTTGATGCCATTTTGCAAGCTTCAAAATAATGGAACTAAAAACGGAACAGAAATATACCATAATTAGGCGCATGTATCACTCAAATACATATTGATATTTCATCATATATACAATACGATTTTACAAAATATAAAGTTTCATACTACAGGGTAGTTCATCCTATAAACTGAGAACAACTTTCTCGTAACAGAATTGAATTGCCAAAGATAAGAGCATTTGGTCGCGCTTATATTTATGATAGGTTTCCGATGCTTAAAACCAGACTAACACTTAAGAGTTCTAAAACAGCATTTCTTTAAAATCACAGTATTAAGTTTTTGGCTTCATTTTTTAATTTCCTTCCAAAGAGAAATTCAGCTGCATATGGTGTCAGTTCGGAAGTTCTTGTGATACAATTACGCTAAAGATGTATCATGATTGTCATTTGTTGCTTTTTTAAATAATTTTTAGATGCCTTTCAACAAAACCAGTTGATTGTGGATAATGTGGTGAACTGGGTTTATGTGCGATTTCTCAAACCCATAAAAAACCTTGAAATTGTTGATTTAAGTATGGCAGCCCTTTATCTGAATACTGAAAATCTAGGTTTCCACTTCTGACAAAGAACTGTTTAAATTTATTTATAACAATTTACGTGTTGTTGTTTTAAGCAGAATATTTTCCGGGTATCTTGAATAAACATGAACTATTAAGAGATTATCATGCAGTTCAAAAAAATCTGTTGTTCAAATTAGCCAGGGACTATTTAGAATTTCCATACTAATTAAAGGGTCTTTAATATTGCTATTTTGTACTTTACGCAAGTTGCACATTCTTTCATTATATCAGTTATTTATTTTACTTTGAATGGCCAAAATACCAATTCCTTCGTGCCTAAATTGTTTAATTAATTCCTATGTGGTTGAAATGTAATGAATTTACTGCATCATTTCTTAAAGATTTGGAGGCGACCATAGGGAAATTGATAAAATTGCATCGTTAACAACAACTGATTAATATTCCATATACTCAAAATATTTAAATAAAAAAAGAAGAAAGGTTATCTAAACCATTTGATACGGTGCCAAAACCGTTATAAAAGAACAACGTGTAACATACAGTAACGTAGTAATAATATACATACTTGGTTTAGCTGAAATAAGAACATGGTTAGATATATTTTTACGTTTTTACTTATTAATTTTCTGTGGATATACGTGAGTACAGAAGCTTGTGAGTGTATTTATTACTGCTACTTCTACCATTGTGCAATTATCAATTTATATTTCTAGTACCAGGCGTTACTTTATGTAATCCGACAGATAATGAATGCTTAAAGACGGCAATACAAAAAGTAATTTCCCTTACTCCAAAAGGTAAGTTAAGAAAATAACGTTTAAGGATTATGGTTGATAATGATTTGTTAGATAAACCAATCCAAGTTGAACATTGGACTATTCCAGCTGGAAAACTTGATATAAAAGGGACACAAATTTACACAAACATAAAATTATACAATCACAATGAAAACCAAGTTAATAACGTAAAGTAAAGTATAAGATTTTTATAGTACTAAGATTTTATTTAAAAAATTTCAGATCTGAAATAACTGACACAAAGCATGTATATGAAATTGAGATGTTTAACCCAGAAGTTTTAGCTGTCGCCAATTACGAATATGACGCTACAAATTTGTTAGGTTCGCCATTTGATAAAAAAGCAAAAGCAACCTTCACTTTAAGTAAAATATTTAGTACTTGGTACTTTATATAAATTTCACAAATTTATTCCTTTTAGACAATTACACAATAAACGTGAGAATGGAGGGTGATATTATCCAAAAAGGAGATAAAAAATACATGACAATAATTGACAGCAAGGGAAAATTAACTGTAACCAAAGCTAGCTCCAAATTTGAAACTGACGATCCTAAATTTGATAAGAAAATTAGTAAAGTCTTTAATGATAATTTGGCAAAACTTTTTGACGAAATATCAGAAGCACTTGGAGCTTTTTATGCAAATGTCTACAAGGATATTGCAAATTCTAATATTTTCAACCAGTTTTCTTACGATGAATTATATTTAAACTGAAATTTACACATCATGATGTAAACATTTAACAAAATTTCTCAAGTTTTAATTATTTACCTGACTTTTAGACATTTTAGACCTTACTGTTACACAACTTAATATACACTGCAGTACTTTTAGTTGCCTATACTCTTATACAAAATAAATTTGCACTTTACAATACTGCCCTGTTAGACAGAGAAGTCGTATCTGCAGAAAGTTAATTTTGAGATAAATCGACATTAAGACATGTGGTTCTGCCATAACATAGGTATAACATAGTTATTTTCAATATAATTCAGATTTTTTTAACAGAATTTAGTAGTTTGAGTGGTATAGCCGTATCCAAGTCTAAAAAGTGACGTTTGACACATACGACTTTTTGGCCTAATATTTATGTTGATATATAAAGAGAAAGAAAGACGTATATGTTGCTTCAAAATAACTTTTTTCTTCAGACGTCAATAAAGATGACTTAAACTTCACCTGACAACGTTAAAGTTTGACATTATCACTGTCGGCTACAAAAGTCTTTTGCATCCCTCGCAGCGGATGCAAAAGTAATGTAAGTTAATAACTCAAACACCCAATTTGGAAAACAACAAAAACAAATTTATTGTTTAGATTTATAAGGATTAAAAGTACAGGGTGGCCAACTAAGAATGCGAGGTGCTGTATCTGGGAAACTATCCATCGTAGAGTCTTACGCAAACAAAAGTTATAACTAAAACGGCCAATACAAAAACCTGGAAAATATTCTCAAGTTTCTGGAATGGCCGCTAGGGGGTGTAACTGCAATCTTGAAACTGAAAAAGTGACGTTTCTGTGCATTCTGCCATATCTTCAAAAATTTTATTGTGCGAATCTCTTGTGTTGTCTCATTTTTCCTTTTGTAGTGCTGTGTATGGCAGTTGTCTATCTAAACAACTTGTTAGGAGAGTACAGGTTATCCAAAACTCGTGCGTGCGTTTAATTTATGGTCTTAAACGATACGATCGTATCTCACATAAATTAACAGTTATTCCTTGGCTTAATATGGAACAAGGTCGACTTCTTCACTCAGCTAAATTATATCACAAAATTATAATGAATAAATCACCTCCATATCTGTATAATGTTTGTTTTCGTACTGATGTACATCATGTCAACATACGGCGGAAGGATTTAATTACTGTTCCTAAACATAATTTAGAGCTGTTTAAAAAATCATTTTCATACAATGTATGTAATTTATATAATTCACTTCCGCCGAGTATCAAACATCTTTCACCAACTAATTTTGAAAAAAACACTTCGTAAAAACCTGCTGTGCACTTAGACACCGTTAAATTACTACATATATACACGTCCCATTTCATCTCTATTGTCATTTCATTTCCTTATTTAAAACTTTTTCATTGCATGTATTACTCATACTCAGCTCATCCGCCTATTGGAAATTATAATTTGTCGGGCTAAGTGGAAGAGCACTGACGGATTTAGCATCCCGAAAGTGAACTTCGCCCTTTGGACATCGTAATCCGCATAGCAGCTGGTCAATTAGCTTATGTGTATTCTTTGTGTCCAAATAAAGACATTATTATTATTATTATTATTATTAACCTAATAAAAAAATAACTGATCTTTGAAGTCGAGGATAATCTGAACTTTTTTTGTTTGGCACTTTTTGACGTATCTATAAAAATAAAGTGGTGGGGGGTATTCAAATGTTTCCTTAAATCACCCCCCGTATCTTCGAAACGGCTAATCCGATTTTAACAAACTTGGGCGCGTTGAAAAGAACTTTTCTTGGGCTAACAATGTTAAAATAATTGAAGTTTTGTTAGTTTCACATGTCGTCGCTAGAGGGCTTTGTTCGACATTCCGACAAAAACGGTTATTTTTCGCAAAAACATTAAATGCATTGGTATGACTTTTTTAAATGAACAAGTAGCTAAATGATGCCTAAACAAGCTCTCGAAAACCGCATCTCGATATCTTGTTCCTAACCTAAAATATCGGCCAAAGAACACTTTATACGAAGATCCCTTAAACTTTTATTTTTTTTTAACTATATTTTTCTGGAATTGTTTCTATTATGTAAGTTGTGGCCCTAAAAAGGACCGATTTAAAGAAGGAAGGTTTTTAATAAAAATGCTCGAAATGTTGACCTTCGCGCTGTATGCATTGCTGAAGCCTCTCATGACTAGACAAAACTGCAGCTTCAATTTCGGGTCTCGGTATGTTACGTATTGCGTTACGAATCCGGTTTTTCATATCTTCTCTAGTAGTAGGTTGGGTTCGAAACATGATGTCCTTTAAGTGCCCCCATAAATAAAAATCAAGACAAGTTAAGTCTGGCGATTATGGAGGTCTTGGAAACACACTTCCTCTTCCAATCCACCGCTGTTGAAATACTGCATTAATATGCTCTCGCACATTAATAGCAAAATGTGTTGGGCAACCATCCAACTGCAAAAACAATTTTTGCCTTGTTTCCAGAGATACATCTTCCAACAACAACGGTAATTGTTTGGCCAAAAAGTCAAGAAATACATTGCCATTTAGGGGTTGCTCGAAAAAATATGGCCCAATAATTCTGCCTCCCAATATGCCACACCATACATTTAAACTCCAACGTCCTTGGTGGTGAACTTCACGCAACCAATGGAGATTTTCTGCAGACCAATAATGCATATTGTGCAGATTCACTCTCCCGTCACTACTGAAGGTGGCTTCATCGGTCCAAAGAATTTGAAATAAAAATTCTCTATGTTCGCGTATCATGCCTCACATCCAATGGCAATAGTCTAACCTTCGATCAAAATCTTCCTCTTTCAAGGCCTGATGCAAAACGACATGATATGGGCACATTCTTAAAGTAATTAAAAAAAGTTTAAACGAATACCTATATATTTTGATGACCATTAGAATTTACCTATGGTCCTTCAAAATATTTTGAACCGTTGTCCATGATATGCCCAACTCAGTGGATCATGCTCTTGTGCTAACATGAGGATTTCCTTCAATATAGCCCAGTAGACGGTTAATATTTTCTTGCGTTTTTCCAATTCTTTGCCGTTGAAACGTAGGCCAAAAACTACCATTGGCTCGTAAGCTAGCCACTAATCGGGGAAAAACTCTTACATCGCAATGACGCCGATTTGGATATCGAGCGGCGTAAAGTCTTTTAGCTACTGCGGCATTCTGAAAACATTCAAAATAAACCGCAAGCATATCAACAGCTTCATTATTCATAAAAAGCATTTTGAAAGCACAAATTGCTAAAAGTAACGCGAAAGTATTAACTATTGACAATTTGAGGATTATGTATGTTTTGTTTAGGTATCTGTTTCTATTGCCTGCTTCTATTAATTGTATTTTTCGTATATCATAGTGAATATGCATTTAAACAAACAAAAAATAGACCTTTCGTATAACTTTTAGCATTGCTTACTTGCCCGTAGTAATTTCAAAAGGGGTGATTTTATTTTGGTGAATAAATTTACAAACATTTAAAATCGCAATTTCTAGGTAACCTATTCAGAGCCGAAATTGAAGCTGCAGTTTTGTATACCCATAAGAGGCCTCAGCACTGCATAGAGTGATGGACTGCATTTCGAGCATTTACGGAGGCATTAAAAACCTTCCTTCTTTAAATCGGTCCTTTTTAGGGCCACAACTTACATAATAGAAACAATTCCAGAAATATATAGTTAAAAAAAATAAAAACTTAAGGGATTTTCGTATAAAGCTTTCTTTGGCCGATATTTTAGGTTAGGAACAAGAGATTCTTCTTAGACAATGCCCTGTGTATTCTGTATAGTTCGCTAATTCTAAGAAAAAGCTACCTCCCTAGGAACACTACTTATTTTGTGAATTCGCATCACCGCTCTTGAGCATTTTCCATTTCCATATTTCAAAAAAAATCATTCATATCTCGTGGGCGAAAAGCAACATATTTGTTATACAAATTTAGGAAAGATTCCCCTACAACTGTAAATGATTTAATTTTTTTTGTTTTGCTATCTGGAATTTTAATATGTAGCAGAGTTTTCAGGTTCTCAATGTCGTCTACCTTCATCATCACCAATTCATCACAACGACATGCCCTGAGATACTAATAATCAAAACTATCTAAAAAAATACAAAATATAAAGACTTCTTTTCATTCTATTTCTAAAATTTATCTTCATTGCCAAGTATTTTTCGTCCGACGCTTCCGATAAAAATTTATTAAATTGGTCTTTTGTTAATACTTTGGCCTTCTTTGGGCTGTATCCTTCATTCTGATTCTTTAGATATGCACGAAGTTTCAAGTATTTGATTATATCTACGCCATGTCGAATGCTCAATAATGATTTTATCATCGAATATTGGGACCACATTGGCGAGCTTTTCATTTTCATTTTTGTTGCTAATTCGGCAAAATAAGCTAACATTACGGTTTTAGAGTAGCTTTTAATATTTTTTCATCGCACCATTTTATAAATTGCTGAAAAGCGCGTTCATAGATTTTGTTCGATCTTATAGGTAGTAGATCATTTATTGTTGTATTAGCCGCTTCAGTAATTTCTGACGGCGTGTAGTTCTCCAAATCCAACATACTCCTAACAAATGTAATATTTTAATTTACACAAATAGGAACAAAACGTTTAATAAAATACTTACAATAACACGGAGAATCTTCATAATTTTCAACTTGTTTAATGCATTGTTTTCAACGAAACCTAACAATGTCTACTGCTGCTTGCCAGAGCACGCTAAGTAAATCTAACTATTCCTCATTTTCACAACCTAATTATTTTTCCTTATTTCACATTTAAGTGTAAAAAACGTCTGAAGAAAAAATAGTATAGTATTTACCGGACTCACTACGTTCATCCGTCAAACCTACAGATTCACCACAAAAAGTGTCACTTTAGCTCCTTATAAAATAATATACTATTCTTTCAGGTGTTCATGAAATTTGACATTTGCTTTAGAATTAACCTATTTATTCAATGAAATCGAATATATTATCTGACCGTCATTTGGTGCATGTTTAATAATAGTGTATTATGGTAAATTTTATTTGCAACGCATCAATTTAACCCAAATTTTAAATTCCATGACCGCTCGTGGTGACAGTTAGTTTGTAACAAGTTCATCTGGAATTTATTTTATCTTGGTCAATTCAATGAGTAATATTACGAACTTCTCTCGCGAAAAATTTTACGTTAAAATTAAATTTACAACATTGTAGAAACAAAAACAATAATCTATGTCAGAATAACGTTTAAAATTTCATGTTAGATAGAGATGAATAGACATAAACACATGTTAACGTAAAAAAAATGCCAAAGCCGCCCGCTTCTATAAAAATATCGATATTAGAGCTTAATCATTTTCAATCATATTTATTTAATTTTTAAATTTATTTAAAATTCTGCGCAAAATTACCTTCATATAAAAAAAATCATCGAAATCCATCAAGCAATCTGCGTGAACTAAATGACCCGATTACGTTAATATATAAGATAACCGCAGAATTATAATAAACAATATTCATGTAAATGCTACTGCTAAATAAAACGTCGGACATATAATTATAGAATTTTATTGAAGGAACTTACTTTGATAGCATACACATTTGGTTTAAAAAAAACAAAAATTGTATTGATACACCATTACCATTAGAGGTAACCTAAAGTAAATGAAAACATAGAAACATTGCATATCGAAACACATTAAATAAAAATGATCAAAGTAAACTTATCCGTCCATTGGCTCTGGGTTTTGAGTGGTTGGGAGCTCCTTCCAAAATTTCAAATGCATTTGCGTCATGCATTGCACAGTTTGGAAACGATACGATTTTATTTTTCTTTCACTGTTAGAAAATTTATAGTTTCCCCATTAGGAGCGTTGAATGATTTTTTGGACAACGAAGTCTTAACTCTCCACTTAAAATCGACTTGCACCATATCATGCAAACAAAGCCTTGGTTTTATTGTACTCGGCTTGTACTGTGATGCACCATCCTCTCATTCGAAGTAAAACCCTGAAAATCATACACCTAGCCCATGTGTTTTAGAGAGCGTTCAATCTGATGGTGGAAAGAATCGGCTAACATGTAAGTGTGACCCGGCACAAAAAATTTTACTTGAAGTAACTCTATAGCAACGTCCTCGCTATTCACAATATACACAAAAATGTAAATAAACACTAATTCTTGTTTTGCGAAGTGTAGTAGTTAACCAGTGAGTTTTCTTTTGTGACATCCCGAATGGCAAGAAAAAATGCATGAAACACACTAACAATGTTATAGTTACTGCGACCAGAAATGGCTTCGTTCCATAGTACAGCTATTGCACCACTACCTTTGTTTTTGTCCGACGGGTATAAAGTTTTCGTTAAAAGCTATAATTCGAGGAGTAAAAATCATCTCCTTGGACATCTCCATCCTAGGTATCATGATAACCTGTGTAGATGGAAGAGTTATTAGATCATAGAATAAAATCCCAAACAAGATCCGCCGAGAAAATTACCAGGCCACCCGCTATTTCAGAATTCTGGGCATATTATTTTCGAGCTTCTATATATTTGACTCTATGCGATTGAAACTTCTTTCATTCTGCACAGTTTTCATCCAAGTTCTCCTTCTTATGACCGGAGGTAGTCCCATACAATTCAAAACTTTCGCACGTCCAACATTCTTCGTGTCCCAACTTGACATACTAAATGTTCATACTGCTAAAGACCTCTGGGTATAAATAATAAGAAAACTGTATTTGAGGATGTTTATTCCTAAAATCGTTGAACATCTATGTGATGTTGAGGTCATTGGACAAGTATCTTCTTTCGGGTGCATACTCGCGACGCTAATGTGATATTGTAGGATTGATGTGTTGTATAATACTTGCGCGATCGATGTTTTTCTTCTCAGTTTTACCCTGCATATTAGGTTTAGCTGAAACTGCCCTAATTTCAGTTTTATTTAGTGCATCTGAAGTACACGTTCATTTTTTGCTGTGTAGCCAAGGTATACTCAACAGTTTTTGTTCTTCTAGGTGTCAAATTACTTGTGGTTTTTCGTTTTGGACCTTTTTGGGATGTATTATTTATTATGAGATTTCTTTGCTCCTTTGTTTCCAACTTCCAAAATTCCCTGTTTATTTCTATTCTTCTGTCTTTCCCAATTAACTGCAGGTACTCTCGTTTCCCACATGATGATTTCACACTAAAACACTTTTATCACATTTTTTCTAATCTCTTTGCTCCGATCTTTTCAAAAAAGTCTCTTCCTCTTTCGCAATTCGCCCTTTTTGGTGTAATTCGTTTTATACTGAAATGAGTCCACAGCTTGACCAATAATCTCGTATATGACTTTTTTAATAAAGCTTGTAACAGTAATTAAAAATTATTATTAATTTTATTAAATACATAAATAAAAGTTTACCTCGAGTAGGATTCGAACCTACGACCTGTACTTTGCTAGAGTACCGCGCTAACCAACTGCGCCACCAAGGTTCAAGCACCAATCGATGTAAATTTTGGCTTTATGTATGTAGAACTGATGTAAATTCTAAATATAATCAGATTACAGTCAAATTACTTATATTAATGGAATGTGAGCCTGAAATATAATAACTTATAATAACTTATAATAACTTGTAACAGTAAATTCGCTTGGAGTTGTATGGTTGGTACTAGCTTCGTTTACTTTGCACACAACAGTATTTTGCAGTACCATAATGTTTGATTCATCCTCAAGCTCCTCTACTAGTGAATCTAAACCTGAATTCAAGGTTTGTTGGTCAAAATTAGAGTCATCCAGTGGTGTGTTGCATGTAGTTATAGTTGCTGCCAAAGTATCGGAACTTCCAGAATCGGAAGACTCTCCTGGAGAATAAGTTGAAACGTAATCAGTGTCCTGTTTTTCCCCTTTCATTGCTTTTTTCGCCGGCTGCTTTTTATAATGTTGCACTTTAAACACCATACCATTTCGATACATTGTTCTAACCTAAATAATTAAATAAAGTGGATGTAAGCACTATTAACAAATTTTAGTCACGATCAACTTTAACACTTACCGGTTTTTTATGAGTACAAAAATTATTAGTCGGTGTAATCTAACGCAAGACACACATCATTCGCTTGGAAAAAAACTGTTACCGATACAATACGTTGGCGGTTTTAATATTATTAACAATAACAGTTAGTTTTGAGGGAACTTTGTGTATGTGAAATGATGTGATGTTAAGTAAAAAAGTCGTATCGGAAAAAAACAACACATATACGAGTTTGTGACGATGTTAAGTAAAAAAGTCGTATCTGAAAAAAACAACCCATATACGAACAATTTCAGATACGACTTTCGGCTTAACAAGCTATGCGATTTTGCACATACGACAACAGTCACAAGCGTGTAGGTTAAATACAAATGCAGTGGCGATATTTTAGCTTTAACACATGGGAAGAGAATACATCCTCACACGCGAGCCATTTCGAGTCAACAATTGATAAAATTTCTGCTCCATGCCGCATTACTAAAATAAGAAGAAATTGGAATACCCCTTTGACCTCTTTAAAGCATTGTTTATCTGACACC